>CABEEJ010001088.1:68699-110656 GCA_901482245.1 Timema douglasi | reverse complement strand
GGGGGGAGGATTGAAAAAAAAAATCCCCAAGATAGATTGAAATAAAATAATGATCGTGTCTTGACTCTCAAACCCCACAGTGAAACATAAACAAGACTTACACGCCGCGCGATCGTCTTGTTGGAATATTACTCTTGTTCTTTATCGTCTATCAAACATTACGATCGTTAAGTTTGTAGGAGTATGGAGACATTACTGTGAAACAGAAAAAAATATTTTATTGATTAAAGGTATTGTAACATTTTCTAGTGAATCCCCCTTAGAAAAATTAGTTTATACACCCTTGATTTTTTTTCTATCAATAGTAACAATAATAATAATAATAATGTCTTAATTGGAGCGAAGTTAAGAATAGCGGTTTTTCTTACATTATTATTATTATTATTTATTAGCGCCGTATCTTACTACCCGTTCGGCTTATACGCCTATTTACTAATTACTATAATGGTTTAGGAATTAGGAAGGTTTAATTGAGAGGATATGCACCCGCATTTACGTGGAAGACGAGCGGAAACCCATTTAAGAAAAAAAACCTCAGTGCATCCGACCGGAACTCCCCGATCTCCCCGTTTTGGGCAGTCTAGTCTAACACGAGAGTAGCGCGTTAGACCACTCGGCCACCGAACCGGGTCTTTTCTTACACCTAGCCCTTAATAATAGAGCAGGTTACTTTAATACTTATGTATTATTAATATGATAGTTAAAACTAATTTATAATATTTGTACAATAATAATAATAATAATAATAATAAATTTGACCCCATAGCTCTTCACTAAATTGTATCTTTATGGACATATTAAACAAAAATAAATGAGGAAAGCATAACTAATTAAGGAAGAAAGAAAAAAGTTGAATACACAATCATACCACACACACGTTCACATGTCATATAAGCTTACACAATATCTGTCTTTGGTTGCCGCACAATCATATTTTGAATGTATTTTGTCCAACTTTATTGTACATTGAGTGTGCTTTAAAAAGAGAAATCCGTGAATTAGCATGTGGCCTTCCAATGCCACTTGGTTACCCACTATTGGTCTAGATATAATCAACTATGATTGTAGCTAACATTCGGCTTAGGTGAACCTAATTCATTGGTCACACCCCACATACATTTCATTGTGTGTTAAAAAAATCGTTAATAATGAACCCCCAACTTCTGTTTTAGTGAACAGAGAAATTGAAACTTTCAATAAGAAATGTCATTCTAACATCTTAATTCTTTAAAAACATAACTTTTTGGTTGTTTAAACTTGAAGATACCGATTCTCTTCCTGTGTTATTATTTAGGTAGCACAAAGCTTGACTGAAATTACTGAATGTGGGGGGAGAGGAGGGGGGATGGTTGAACTTAAACAGTTCCTATACTCATTGACCTGGCTTAAGTTGTAATAACTTTCTCTGCGGCAAGTAAAGGATGAGAGTCTTCTGAGTTGTATTAATATTATTATTATTACCACGTCTTACTACCCGTTTGGGTTACACGCACTTACGCTAATGTGTAATGGTAGGGCGATGAAATGGAGGACATACAGTTTAACGTGGGATCCGAACCACGGTGGAGACCTGGCACTCCACACATCCACAAGATGTCTTGTCAGAGGTGAAGGAAGGTTTGGTAATCAGATAAATCTGTGCCGGGACCGAGGATTAAACCCCGGACCCCACCACAATAGTCTGACACCTTACCCCTAGACCACCATATCACCTGTATTAATATTACAGGGGATACAGGACAGTGAATGATAGTCTGTGGCCATTTAGTAATGGTTTTCACTAAGTTAATCCCTTTTTTCTAGAGTGTATATGAAACTAAAAAAAAATTGGACTTCTCTACTGAGTTTAGTGTTAGAATGCATGGATAGTGTGTAATCAAGTGTGTGAAAAGCACAAACTCCAGAGAAGGATCTAGAAAATATTTTAATTAAAACCGTATACATTAAACAGCAGCTTAATACAACAGTTTTTTTTAAGATCAATTAATAGATTTCAATAAAGAGCCGATTATATTTGAACTCTTATTTTGTTTGTCACTAACATACTACTTTCAGAATTAAAAAAATAAATATCGGTTTTAGTGAACACCGGACATAGTGAACAAAATATCTGAGTCCGTAGAGGTTCATTATAACCATGGTTGACTGTAGTTTGATATCCTTTTGTGACCAGTAGCTCTTGTCCGGAAACATTTTACTAGAGGTCAGCAAGGACAATAAGCTTAAAAATGAACGCTAAGATGATTAAGTACACTATCACATATAGAACACAGACCGAGGAGGACCACCATTTAGACATTTCTGCGAACAACATATTATTTGGTGGGGTTTTTGAGTCCATATATCTAGGAATAATATCACTTAGTAATTACGATATTATAGTGGAAGTTCTGTAAATAATACAGTCGGGAGATGCAACATAATAGTCTACTCTTGTCAGTAAGCTGCTGACGACCTCGGTGATCTTGGTGTAAACTACTGCTCGTCTATTGACCTGATATTCGTGAGTTCAAACCCAGCCGGGGTTCACTGACTTTTCTCGAGCGATACACATCCTTAGAACAACTTCATTCAAAGTAGAAGTATAGCCTTCAGTCCCTTGTCGATTGTGCCATGTAAATAGAACCCTGGAAGGTGTGTGAAAATACCTTCCCAAGTAAAATTGGTAAACTCTTTCGCTCATAAACATTTTCCTTTGTTGATATAGGCCTCGCTAGTCGTGTTGAGCTCAACCGCTGAGGACGGGGAGATCGAGGTTCGAATCTCGGTCGGGTGAACTGTTTTTTTTCTTTCCTAAAATGGTTTTACACTCTCCCTCCACGCAAATGCGGGTTCACTTCCTCTAATTGAACCTTCCCAATTCCTAATCCATTAGCGTAATTAGTACTTAAAGCGTATAACCCGAACGGGTAGTAAGACGCGGTGCTAAATAATAATAAAATTAATAATAATAATATAGGCCTAATCCTTGTCACCCTACCATTACACATTAGCGTAAGTGCGTATATCCTGAATGGGTAGTAAGACGTGGTGCTAATAATAATAATAATAATAATAGTCATAATCAATTGGTTCAGAAAGCGCTTGTTAACTACATTAAATAAATTAATAAAAAACAATTGTAAGTTGCTAAAGTCTTGCCCGTTGTCAAAAAATGTTAAACTCAGACTATAAAAAATAAAAACTTCACCGGTGGTTCTTAGTGTTAGTGAAATATGGTCTCACACCTCACTTGATTTGAATACATTTAGGATGTTCGAAAAAGAGAATGAGGCGGACTGGATAGAACTAGCTCAAGATGGGAATAGGTGGCGTAACTTGTAAGTGGGGCAATGAACTTATGAACTCCTAATTACGTCAATCTCTGTGACTGTTAATTACTTGGACTTATTGTATCAAACCATAGTGTATGATTAATAAAACTCATTGTTGCGCCACGGATAGTCTGAAATTCTTAACGTAGGCCTACCGTTGGGTGTATGCATACCAAACTTATAGAAACACTTCTTTTAACTCCTTTGACCAAGTTTTTGGTGTTAACCCATGTCCTTAGGATAAATAAAACTGAAGTGTAAACGTTTATTTAACACCTGTGTTATCTCGATTGCAATCATTCATTCATTCATTCATTCCGATAAAATAGTTGGAACGCTTTTAAAATCACCTCGCTATTAACACCTTATAAATGGTAGTAAATCTTACGATTCGTTTTTTGAGAATCTTGTGAATGGCATTTCACTGAAAGAATACTTAAAAATAAAAATAAAATAGCCTGAGAGGAATCTATTTCACATATTGCCGCCATCAAATGAACTAACATGATAGAGGGTGGAGGGCTTTTTTTTTTTTAAGTAGGGAAGTTTCTTTGAAAGAAACCAGACCACTTCTAAGAGCCGCGTCTAAACGACCACTTTCTAGAACATAAGTGCCCCTCTCCCCTCATTTAAAACTTGGAATGTGAGGGTGCTGATAGCTGCAGCCCTTATCGCTACAAGCTTTTAGCTCGACTGCATCTTCTTTGTCGCAATGTTGGCGCCGATGTCGATCCTTTCGATCAGCGAAACCTCTACATTCTTCCAAGTGGAGTTAGCTTTGTTTTGCTCGGTGAGTTGAGCACTTTCCATCTTTACGCTAACACGATTTGCTTCCTATTCACTTGGAGTAAAAACCATATAAGTTACATAGTTATTCAGTCGACCTTTTTTAAAAATGTATTTGTGGTTCTTGCCTTGGATGCTGATCTCTCTCTATTTTCCTTTTTGAGCGGTATCATTAGGTTGATAAAAGAGAACTTGTCATATAGGGATGGGTTTTTTTTTCAGGTTGAACCGAAGAGTGTGTAAAACGATATTTTATTTAGTTATTTATTTATTAAACTATTAAGGTCGTTTTCAAGTCATGTTCTCTTTTTTCACAGTGAAGTGACTGTTTGGGAGCACCTGGTTTTGGGACTCTTGGTTATATCCCTTGTCGGACCAAAAATGGATTACTGCTTATTATTAATATTAAATTAAGTATGTACATTTTTGGTTGTGTTAATACAGGAAAGTGAAACTCTAATCCTGGAATAATAAACACTTTGCTAATATTAGCAAAATTGAATAAAATCGATCAAAAACTGCTTGGCTAATTTCTGAATGCTTTTGAAAATTTCTAATTCAATTTAAGGAGATGTCTCTCTCGCTAAGAATTATCAATTATATTTAACTCCACGTGAATGCTGGCGAATTTCTTCTTAATCCTACCTTTCCCAAATATATCTCTTTAGCACAGTTAAAATGCGTTGGGCCTACCTAAAACTTGGATGATTAACAAAACGCAGTAAATAACAGATTATTTTCAACATGGAAAAGTCCCATCATCAACTCGGAAAATATCTAGTAATCATTCAAATACAAATGCATTGTACCATTTCTGGCTTATCTTAGGTCTTTTTCCCCCCCCTTTTACTCCCATACCTCACGCGCGCACACACAAAGGCAGATGTGAGCCGGAAGCTGAGTTGGGCCTGCTATGATGAACGTTCTTAATGTTTTTTAGCACCACGTTTTACTACCCGTCCGGGCTGTATAAATATGTACTAATTACGCTAATGTGATGGGGGGTAGGGAAGGTTGAATCTCATAGGAATTGTATACCCGTATTTGCGTGGATATATATTAGAAGAAAAAGACACTCTTTATACCCAACCGGGTCTCGAACACCGATTTACTCATCGTCGCCAGTCAAGTCTTTTACGAGAGTGACGCCTTATACCAGTGTTTCTCACGTTTTTGGTGCGTTATACCCTTTTATTAAATTTAATGTTGAATAAAAATATATCATTACGTTGAATTAATCTGTTTAGATATTTCATATTTAATCATTTTCATGCCAAATGTTTGTATTATATTATGTGATAAACATTTAGTTAATTTTTACCACTGAACCTCCTGAGATCCTGCGGACCACCAGTGTATCAACAAACATGTTTTTAACCCCGGAGGTGACCTGGTGGCCTAGGCGTAAGGTGTCAGACTTCTGTGCTGGCGGCCGGGGTTCAATCCTCGGTCCCGGCACATATTTATCTGAATACCAAACCCTTCCTTCAAATCTGACAAGACATCTTGTGAATGTGGGGAATGCCAGGCCTCCACCGTGGTTCAGAATCCACGTTAAACTGTAGGTCCTCCATTTCATCTCACAATCACCCTACCATTACACATTAGCGTTAGTACGTATAACCCGAACGGGTAGTAAGACGCGGTGCTAATAATAATTTAACCCCGGCTTCCCCATAACCGGCAAACCACACTGGACGAGTTTGACGTTTAGACAGCTAGCTAGGCCTGTCACGTCGTAGTTTCAAATACCTTATAATATAAATTAAGTCTTGGACAGTCGCAACATTCAGTCCCCGGCCGTTGATTTATCATTGTGAAATGGTAGATCCACATTTCACCGATTATATATTTTTGGCTATGCCGGGAATCTAACCCGGGACCTTTAGATCAGTAGACAGACACTTTACCGACTGAGCTAAGGTGTTTAAGCTGGTCATGGTATAGTAACTTTTTAACTTCAGAGAAAGTTCTAAGCTGGTGGATGGACTAAGCTTATATCATGCCCCTTTTTAGTTACAATAAGGATCGCATTTTGCGGATTTAATCAAATGTTAGTATATGGTTGCCTACACTTAAATAATAGATGAGAGGTGGCCTTTAGTTTTAAATCAATTGAAGAACCACCCGCCTCGGTTGGCGTAGTTGGCTAACGTGCTAGTCGTGTTGAGCTCGACTGCTGAGGACGGGGAGATCGAGGTTCGAATCTCGGTCGGGTGAACTAGGGGTGATTTTTCCTAAATGGTTTTCCACTCTCCCTCCACGCAAATTTGGGTTCACTTCTTTTAATTCAACCTTCCCAATTCCTAATCCATTAGCGTAATTAGTACTTAAAGCGTATAATAATTGAAGAACCACCCTATATATTCAGAAGACAATTTTTTATGATCTAATCAACCACTCAAAATAGACTGATAATATGCCCACACTAAAAGAGCCACCTATTTATTAGCTTTTTAAGCGTTACTGTCCATACATTTTAAACTGATAGAAACAAATTAAAGCTTAGTCCCCTTTAAAATGAGTGCATGATGACCTAATCTTTTTTATGAGGGAACATGAATCTACTATCTAAAAGTGCATGCAATCACATACTTTTCAATCGCATGGATATTCATACCGGTGGCCGAGCAGTCTTAAGACTCCACCCTGGGTTAATTTTTTCCCATCCTCTCGCCATGCTAATATGAGTGTATTTCCACTGTTTTGCCCTCCTCATCACTAATAAACACATTAATCGACAAAAACACTTGTCTTCGGCCTATAAAATACACTTTTAAAATGTCTTCACGTATGAGGAAGGCGGTCTGGTCTACAAGAAAGCCACCTGATTTAAGGCCCACTCTCGTTGGTAAAACTTTGTGGTTGAGGGGGGGGGGGTGCATCTTAGCTGGCTGTTTATTCATTTATAGCTTCCCTTATTAACCCCCTCCCTTGTAAAACATCTAATGGCGCATTAAGCGCTCCAGACGAAAGGGAAGTTTTTATCCGGGTGCGTTAGGGAAAATTGTTATTTTTTTTATCCATCGCGGTGCGTTAACATTTCCATTACTTGTAGGCCTCTAGTCATCATAGCAGCAGGTGTGCGCGGTGGTTCTGGAAGAACTTTTTAAGTGGTTTACTTTAAGATCGAGTTTTCTTAAGAGATAAAGCTGTTCCGCTTATAGAGGAAGCGTGCACGCGCTTCATCCAGTCCACCTTATTACACACTATCTCTTCCAGGTCCATTCTAATGTCATCTTCCCAGCTGCGTCTATGTATCCACAATGGGGTTGCCAGTCAGTACCCTGAACAAGGTTCTTGAGAATCTCCCATTTGTGTTTCATGTCCTGCCCATCTTAATATATTGGACTTGAATATCTCAACAATTTCTTGTGGTTAGTTACGGGGTATGTAACTCATCATTACGTAACCTCAAATCCCCAATAAACTCATACCTTTATGGAACAAATATCTTCTTAACCACCTTGTTTTAGAACAGCTTAGATTTGTTTTCGCCATGTAAAGTAAGAGACCACGCTCTACACTCAGAAGGAACAACCGGTAAACCTATTATTTTATTTATTTTTAAAACAGCTTGTTAGGTCTCGTGACAACAATCAAATCCTTTTGGTCCCTGCCACTTGGTACAAATGCGGGCTATCCACTTTATAAACATATTTATAAAATGATTAAAACTATTTTGATGATAAACTTAGCACAAGACAACCCGCATGACGCTCATAAAACTCTTTTTTTCTTATTTCCCGCTACACCTCAATTCAGTTAAGTGTGGGTTAATTTTATATTTAATCGTACACCACTAGGGTTTATAGTGTAACCGTCTTCTAAGGTTGGGGCACCACTTAGGTGAGGTTATTTCATCCCGATGAGATTGTGGTTATGTTGATGGTTATATGGTGCCAGTAGAAGTCTTAAACCTCATTAACCAGCCATAGGAACTATTCCCCTTCGGAAAAAAATACTAATGGAACTGCCAGGAATCGAATCCGAGACTTCATAGATTAGTAGTCAGGAATGATGATCACTAAACTCAAGAGACCAGCCTGGTTCATAAATTAGTCGATGACGAGTAGGCCTATGTCTGCGTTATTTTTTTCTTCTTCTAGTTTTTTTGTTTTAAGGCTCTTGGCCCTGTCGAGTGCGAATTTAATACCTATTTTGTGTGATAGTAGGCGGAAGAGTGAAAGGTGTGGCGTAGCTTCACAACCGACCAAAGTATCCTTCCGCGCCAACAAGAACAGATGGATCACGGAAACTGTATATGGCGCAAGATACCGGACAGGACTTGCGGAAAAATCATACGTTTGAAAATCAGTTTTATCGAGAACGAGTGATTTTTTATGTTAATATTTTCAACGCCCCTTTAAGATAATGTATCAATGTTTATTAATTGTTACATTTTCTTATTTTTTGTTATGAAGCCGGCAGTTTTCTATTAAAAAATATCAATTTTATCGATATTTGATCACTGTTAAAATTATATAGCATGTGTGTATATAAAAAGTCTAACTTAATCAACATGCTTCTATTCTTGAGCAAACCGTTTCAGAAAAGACAATTGTAAAACAATCTAAGTCCTTGAAGATAATCGATTGTTCCCATGACTCTGAATTTTCACACCAAATGAAAAGGGCCAATCGATATTGAAAGCATAAAGAGAGATTATTTTTCACCTGGAAGTCAGACTGTTCATAATGTATTTAATCGCTTATTAATTTATCTGCGTCGGATGGGTCATCACTCAACCCCTATTTAAACCCATAAAATAAAATGTTTGCTTTTTTTGCGTAAACCTTGGCCGTCGGCGTGATGGTTTAGGCGTTTTGTTCAAATTATATAGTATAAACAACATACCGATATTTGAGAGTTTGATTTGACTCTTGGTGGATTCCCTTCCTCCCTCACCCCTTTGCTCAGCGTCTTGATACCCGTCAGGGCTATCCGCACATTTAGACTATTGGGGTAGAGATGAGTAAGGTAACATTTAATGCGAGTACACCCGTATTTGTCGGGAAGGAGAGTGGGTAAACATTTAATAATAAAAAAACACTTCATTACACCAGGCTGGTGGTTTGAACATTGACCTGCTTACTACTGGCGAACCAGGCAAGATAAGACTGATATCTTAGTTCTTATTCTTCTGCTCACCAGTTCAGGAACCCGCTTCGCTCTCCGTGGAGTCTAACGCGCTAATATTGCAGTAGACTAGACTGCCAAGGACGCGGAGATTAAGGTTCGAATCTCGGTCGAGTGAACTGAGTTTGGTTTCTCCAACATTGTTTCCAATCTCCCTTCACGAAAATGTGGGTACACTTCCATCTTAGTTTAACCTTCCTAACCCCTAAAACTATTGGCGTAACTAGTACAAAAGCGTAAAATACGAACGGGTAGTAAGACGTGGTGCTAAAAAATAATTTAAAAAACTAGTGCTGGAGGATTAGAGCACAGGGCAGACAAGTCAAAAATATCAACACCCCTCGGCTCCGCTTCGGCTATCGAATGATCTAACGCCGTGGTGGACACTTATTTATAAAAAAAAACTACTGTAGAAATTTATATTTCTTTAAACTATTACTTACTAATTCTATTACTTCTTTTCAATATTTCATCTAAGGAATTAATTTTTTGTTCTTATATTCAACCCTTCCTTCACCTCTGACAAGACATCTAGTGAATGTGGGGAATACCAGGCCTCCACCGTGGTTCGGATTCCACGTTAAACTGTAGGTCCTCCATTTCATTTCACTATCACCCTACCATTACACATTTGCGTAAGTGCGTATAACCCGAACGGGTAGTAATACGCGGTGCTAATAATAATAATAATAATAATAATAATAATAATAATGTTCTTATATTTATAGTCCTAAAATGGACTTGCCTAAAAGTAATGTTTTTCTTGCATCACTTTCAACCCCAACCCTCCCAGGGCCCCGTTAGTCCCCCGGTGCGCATGGCTTCAATTTGATTGCCCACCATCACCAAAACTTTGAGAAACATTGTTCCAAACCAACAGAGGAACTCAGGAGTGGCTGAAGAAGGCAGAAGAGGACAATTTGTCTCCATGTATGTCCCATACGCACGGGGTCACTGAACTTTACATCGACGGTTCAGTCCACACGAAAAAAAAACAAAAAACATTCCAAACTTGGACTTGCCGGGCAATACTAGTTGAGCGTCTGTCAGTATAACTATAGTCGGACCGCTATTGTAAGACGACAGTTCATGTGTTATGTAACCATTACGGTGACTGTCTTGACGTCTGTAGGCTAATATATAGTTTCGGCGCTTCGGTGGCCGAATGGTATAAGGCGTCATTATTCTGCTAGACAAGTCTGCCGATGACCGAGGATGGTTTCCCACTCTTTTTCCACGCAAATGCTGGTTGATTGGTATGTTACCTCTAAAATACTTTCTTCTTTAGCTTTACTCCATTAGAGTAATCATCATTTACATGTATATAATCTAAACCTGTAATAAAATGTGGCGATTAAAAAAAGGATATATCAACCTTTCTACAAAAGAGTGCACCACATTTAATTTAAAATAAATGGTAAGACACATTCGCACATACTTTCTCATATTGTATATTATAGCTTCAAAGAAAATTTTCAAAAATAGAATTTTAATAAGCTACCTTTAAATAAGTTTTACTCAAAAACACAAACAAATAATCCTATTAATCACAATTATCACACTTAATCACAATTATCACTCTTTATAAGTTCTTAACCAAATTGTTCAAATATAGGCCTACCTATTTAACGAATATTAAATTTTCAAAAATCGCATTCTTATTTTATCATGAAAAACAATTCACCTAATATTCCCATTTTGAATTCAATTTTCAATGTCAATTCCCCAAACATTAGAATTTTCTCTATTTTCTTTTAACTAAACTACCATTAAATTAATTTATTTTAAGTAATAAATATATATTATTATTGATATATAAAAATATTCTTCCGATACTAATATTGAACCAAATCGCTGAAGCCATTTTTTTTTAAAATATTCATATTAATAGAAAAAACAATCATCCCAGTAAACTACCTATAATCAAATTCCGCCCCCTCCCTTGAACGTAGGTCTCTAAGTTATAGTTATATATAGTTTATGTCAAACACGCCCTAAATATACATTTTAAGTAAAATCGTTATAGTCATTTTAAAAAATAATTTGACATTTCAAAAATCACTCTTCAGCAAAGGACCCTCTATCTTAATTTATTTTATTAAATACCGCGTCTTACTACCCGTTCGGGTTGAACACTTAAGTACTAATTACGCTAATGGGCTAAGAATTGGGATGGTTGAATTTAAAGGAAGTGAACCTTTATTTGCATAGAGGGAGAGTGAAAAACCATTTAGGAAAAACCACCTCCAGTTCATCCGACAGAGTTTCGAATCTCTATCTCCCCGTCCTCGCCAGTCTAGCTCAACATGAAACTAACGCGTTAGCTAACTACGTCACTGAGGTGAGTGACCCTCTATTGATTTTTTACCCAAAACCAAGTATACAGGGTTATTTGTTATGTCAAACACTCCAAAGATACCCATTTGAAACCAAATCGTTAGTCATTTGTAAAATATTTCAAGTTTTTGAAAATTCACTCATCAGTAAACTACCCATAAATGAGTTTTTACCCCAAAAACAAGTATACAGTGCCATTAATTTCGTCCTGTCAAACAAATCCTAGATATGCATTTTAAACAAAATCGTTAAAACCTATTTCGAAAAATTTGAAATTCAAAAAAATTACTCATTTGATTACCTTAATTGAAGAGCTAGTATAAAAAAAAGTATAATGTTTGTGGTAAATCTAAATATCAAGTTTGAACTAAATCCATCAAACTGTTTTGGATCCGTGGCCAGAGACAAACTGATATATAGATAGATATACATGGGGACAGACATAATTGTTAATTCCACTTTTCTAGGTTCGTGTTCACACAAAACACAAGATTATTATTATTATTATTAGCACCGCGTCTTACTACCCGTTCGGGTTATACGCACTTATGCTAATGTGTAATGGTAGGGTGATTGTGAGATGAAATGGAGGACCTACAGTTTAACGTGGAATCCGAACCACGGTGGAGGCCTGGCATTCCCCACATTCACAAGATGTCTTGTCAGAGGTGAAGGAAGGGTTTGGTAATCAGATAAATCTGTGCCGGGACCGAGGATCGAACCCCGGCCGCCAAAACACAAGAAATTATCATAATTTCCATATAAATTTTTTCACGATCACAATACTTTCTCTTGATATGAAAATATAAAATAAATTAATACGTTTATTCAATGCTATTACAATCAGGAAACATCCATAAAACCCACGCCAGTGATCACGTGGCCTTAAAATGTCAAGCTCAATAGATTGGTTTGCTGATGATGGAAAAGATAGGGCTCAAATCCTAGATGGGTGTACTCGGGGGGTGACCTGGCGCTCTAGGGTTAAGGTGTCAGACCTCTGTGCTGGGGGTCCGGGTTTCGATCCACGGTCCCGGGGCAGATTTATCTTATTGCCAAACCCTTCCTTTACCTTTGACAAGACGTATATCACAACTTGTGAATGTGTGGAATGCCAGGCCTCCACCGTGGTTTGGATTCCACGTTAAACTGTAGGTCCTTCATTTCATCTCACAATCACCCTACCATTACACATTAGCTTAAGTACCGGCAGGCGTAGATTCGTGAGGGTCGGGGGTGGGGGGATCAAAGGGTCAGTTGAGCCTCTTGCGAAAGTTAGAAAATGAATACAAAAAATAAAATGAAAGTTCAAATTTTAGAAATGAAAATATAACACATATAAATTATACAATTTGTTATCTTTTTACGCCCAGACACCTCTTAAGCCGGGTCCACACGTGCGTTATTTGACCACGTTTAATCAATGTTCGCCATGACTCATGCAAGTGTGTAAAAAATATTCTTTTTCATATATGAATGTGTGTCGTGCATAGCGAGTAACGAACATTGTTCCTCAAAGGGACGGTAGACTACCACACATCAAAGAAGACTAATAATCGCCTGAGAGCAGTTCATCCACAAATACCGAATATAAAGAATTTGTGGACAGCAGGAGTGTCGGAACTGTGGGGGATTCTGCCCCCCAGGAAATAATTTGACCATCCCTGGAATAAATCCCCCCCTCCTAGATATATTTCAAAAATCCTTTGATATTATCGAATATGAATTTGAAAGATGGCCTTAAATCAAACTCCGAATGACTTTTAGATTCAGTCTCTTGTCAAAAATTTGCTAGAGAAGACCGCTTCAAATAACTACTAGACTAGATGCATCTAACTAGCAGAAAAAGTCAGGGGAGGAAAGTTCTGAATAGCTTTCAAGGTGATCCAAAATGAATAGGGGAGGACAACTCCAAATATCTTTTAGATGCATGCTATTTTGAAGAATTTTCAGGAGAGGACCATCTTAAATAGCCTAGTTTCTGAAATAATTCAATTTTCAAAAATGTTGTCGCTAGAAGACCATTTCAAAATTATCTTCTATAGGTATCTAATCATCTTAAAACATTAAGGTAAGGATCACTATAAATAGCTTCGAACGGCATCCAAATTTCAAAAATTTCTAGTTGAGGAGCACTTTTAGATGGCTTATAAAAGAATCTAATTTAAAAAAAAAAATCAAGGCGAAGACTACTCATACCTTTTAGAGTAAAAGTTTATTTCTAGAGTAAACCATTTAAAAAAAATTGTTTAAGGAGGGTCACTCCAAATAGTTTATAAAAACTATCTGATTTTAAAAAATTGGGTAGGATGACCACGGTTTAAAACATACATAAGATCAAATATGAATGAGAAACTATTAAATGGCTTAAACAGAAATATAACATTTTAAGTAACTATGTTATTTATAATTTCCCCCCCCCCCCCATTTTAAAAAATTATTTNATTTGGATCCGCCTCTGTAAGTTTGTATAACCCGAACGGGTAGTAAGACGCGGGGCTAGTAATGATGTACTCGATGTGTTTTTTCCTAAATAGCGTTCCACACTCAACACAAATGTGGGTTCATTTCCTCTCAGTTATACTTTACTCTTCCCTACCAAATTAGGGTAATAAAAGTTTTTTAGCACCTCGTTTTATTCCTGTTTGGGTCATTTACTTATGTACTAATTACACTAATGTGTTAAGGATGAGGAATGTTCAACTGTGAGGAAGTGAAACCGTATTTGCGTGGAGGGAGAGTGGTAAACCACCCCTACAACACCTGATCGGGATCGAACCCCGATCTTCCCATCTACTGCGAGATTGACGGCTTAGACCATGCGGCCACTTAGGCGGACTAGAGGCTATTTGCAACCCGCTTCGTTGACCACATATTCTAAACTAAGGCATCCCTCTTGTAATAGACTGGACGACCGAAGACGGGGAGACTGAGGTTTGGTCTCGGTAGGGTGTACTATGGGTGGTTTTCCACTCTCCTTCCACACGGGTATACTCACTCTTAATTCTACCTTCCTCGTTCAAACACAATGGCGTAGTTAGTAGGCCTACATAAGCGTAAAACCCAAAACATTAGTGGGATGGAGGGGGGATACAATACAATACAATACAATACAATACAATACAATACAATACAATACAATACAATAACTACCAACCCGCCTCGGTGGCGTAGTTGGCTAACGCGCTTGTCGTGTTGAGCTCGACTGCTGAGGACGGGGAGATCGAGGTTCGAATCTCAGTCGGGTGAACTGGGGGGGGGGTTTCCTAAATGGTTTTCCACCCTCCCTCCACGCAAATGTGGGTTCACTTCCTTTAATTCATCCGTCCTAATTCCTAATACATTAGAGTAATTAGTACTTAAAGCGTATAACCCGAACGGGTAGTAAGACGTGGTGCTAAATATTATTATTATTATTATTATTATTATTAACTACCACAACAACACAATTACTATCCATCTCCTATAGTTTCAGGACCATATATCTATATTCGGACGTCAGCCAATCCTACATTCGACCTGAACTGCTTATTATTTAGCCTACCGGGAGATTTTTTGACTCACGAAAATTTACTAAAAATACGGCCATTGACTACATAGATCTTACTAGGAAGGCAGGATTTCATCAATACCACTTAGGATTAGGCTATCTGGTGTGTTTTTATTACATTAAGAGTTTTTCGTCCTATCGCTTAGTGAATGTTTATGTGTTTCATTTATTTCTGAGGGATAACCATTTCTTCAATTTGTTAATGGGTTTTAATTTGTCACAATATCTCTGACAATGTTTGGAAAGCGGCCTAAATGGTGCGTTTTTTATTTCATGATTTGTTTATTAATTTTATTTATAGCTGTCAGTAAATCTAAAGCTTTTAGACCTATGTATTTTTTTAAATTATTATTTTGTAGACTATTTCTACATGTTGTGTAATGAACACTTGGTAACTTGTAATTACTATTACCGTGGCTACTCAGCCTGCTTTGTTTCACGGGAGATGGAATAATTAGTTTTGATACAACTGGGATTTGAATCGTGTCTCTTAGATTTGCAGAGTTGCTTGATCATACATAGTATGAACATTTCCTCTACAAACTTGATAAATGAGTAGGCTATATATACACATACACTTACATATATTGATCCAGTTTATTGAATTTGTTTCTATTTGTGTGTAGGTATATGTATATATGGGTATATATATATATATATATATTGGAGTAAGCACGACTAGAATATGCATTGAACTAGGAAATATATGCTTTGGACTATACTATAAGCATATAATATAAATAGGCTACATATAGGTCCTAAATACAGTTTAAATTTCATAAAAAGTTTTTTTTAGAAAATACAATTTTTTTTGTGGCCGAAATTGATAATTAATAATAATTAATATTAGTGTTATTTAATAGTTATTTATAAAGTGGCATCTTCAGATAAAATGACATGACGTATGGATACGTGAAAGTAGATCTAGTAACTCTTCTAGCGGTCATATAAGGTATTTCCTATGACAATTAGACTGTAGGCCTACATACCGGTACATCTTCTTCCTAAGTAAACTCGAAGATCGCCCTCCGAAGATGGGCATGCACTCAGCTCTTAGGCTGGTTAGTTCTGCGTACACCATCTGGTAGAAATACTTTGTACTAGGGGATTTTATGAAGTGTGGTGGCTCACCTTTGCGAGCGCGAAAGGGCCAAACATTTTTTTCCGGGAAAAGTATGTTCACATATCTTCCAGGGTTCTTTAAAATGCCATAATGGACATGGGACTGACGGCCTTACGTAACCTCCGAAGGAAGTTGTGCTACGGATTTTCATCGTTCAGGAAAAATCCGTTGCCCTCGTTTGGGTTTGAAGGTTTGAGCCCGCGAACACTGCTTCCTGAGGGGAACACTTTGCCCCCAAACCACCGATGTCGACTTAACATAGATAGATACAGACAAATAATGATAATAATATTAATAATAATATTTAGCACCGGGTCTTACTACCCGTTCGGGTTATACGCTTTTAAGTACTAATTACTCTAATGGATTAGGAATTGAGAAGGTTGAATTAGAGGAAGTGAACCCGCATTTGCGTGGAGGGAGAGTGGAACACAATTTAGGAAAAAAACCTCAGTTCACCCGACCGAGATTCGAACCTCGATCTCTCTGTCCTCAGCAGTCGAGCTCTACACGACAAGCGCGTTAGCCAACTACGCCACCGAGGCGGGTCTACAGACAAATAAATACATATATACATACAAATATGTAAAAACTATATTTCATCTCAATTTGTATTTTATGTAGTATGCCACACATACACACACACACACACACACACACATGTATATGGAATATTCCCCTGTTAGCCCTCCTACGAAGATGTCCCCGAATGTTTTGTCAATGCCTGAGACTTCCTTGCACCCTCCATTAGCGAGCCTCTTCTAGGGCCCACTGTTATTCATCTCGAGCAACACTAATCGATGGTAATCAAGTTAACCCGCCCCACTCAAAATAACCCCGAGACGCAGCCCAGTGACACACACCGCACCCTCTAACTCTATTAGTTCTTCACCATCGTCGATTCTCTTGAATTCATTGTCTACTCTCTTTCCCCTCCCACCTACAGTCTGTCATGAAATGCTTGAGGCCTTTTCGTAATTACTGTTTAGGTTATAATTTATGTCAACACCAAAGCTGTCACAGCTGCCAATCACAATAATGTCCCGCAGTATCTTGAAAATTAATAAAATAAATTAAATAAACAAAGATACCAAAACAATCTGGTGGGTATGACTACGGAAGGTAGAGTTGTCACGCACCTGTAAAACCTGGAAAAAAAATTGGGAAGTATTAAAAAGGGAATTTTTCAAAATCTTTAAAAATATTTACTTTGGGACATTTAACTAAAAGCTTAAAATAGTAGATATTTGAATGGACAAAAAAGTGAACTGAAGAAATAAGCACGCTGATTCATACATGTCCTATTACTCCTTAAATATGGTCTGTGAAGCGACATAATATGTATTTCCCTATCAACCTAAAATCATCTTGTTTTAAACATAAGTAACATTATTTCACACTAGTCGGCTTGATGAAAAAAAATGACATTTCATTACTCTCTTATTCAATATAAGTTGCATGGAAAAATGTAATTTACTTCTCTAAAACCTGGAAATCACAATAAATTTGGTAGTAAGAATGTAGTGGCAAACCTGCCCCCTAGAAGTTTCGTCTGTTCTTCATCTGAAGAATAACGTCGACATTTATATTGTTCATAACATCTGCCAAAAATTCTGCATTTCTAAGCTCACCTCAAACTACTAAGTTCTCGTCCAAGTTTACAAAATCCTCATAAGGAACACAAAACCAAAAACTTGAGTGCCCCTGCACGCAGAGAGCTTATTATCCGTGCAGCAATTCAAGTAGTTAACGTGTTTCCTACGCGATATTCCAGGTCGTTTTTCTTCATCTTCGAGGCAATTTTACTTCGAATTAAACAAAATAAGTTCGAATTACATGTGATTTTTTTAAACGTGGTTTTAGTAGAATTTTCAAGCGACCATGGGAAAAGTTCGAGTCAAACATGAATTTGAATTATATACGTTAGAATTATCCAAGTTTGACTGCATCTAATATCCCACTTTTCGGGCCTGAAAGGCTCATTATAGTGGGGATGTAGGGAACGCGAATCGAAGCCAGAATTTTTTTTGTAGTTTTTGTATAAATTTTTTTTTATAAATCAAATATATCTCCATTAGAAACATAGTTTAATTTTCTTCGCACGGTTATAACAACAGTTGTTGGATATCTGTTAAGGGAGTCCTGGAATTAAATGACAAAGTTTTCTGTACATTTAAAAAGTTTTGTCATTTAGTGCTGCTATGCTCATGAGAGATATTCAACAACCGTTGATATTGAAGAGTTGTGTCTCGCTTGTGAAGCCACACGTTGTTGAGTCAAGTTGTAGAGTGATGTTTCGTGCTTTTTGGAGAATCCTCCTCTGGATGTCCTCGTTGTAGATTCAAGTTTTAAAGTGATGTTTCGTGCTCTTTTGAGAGTCCTCCTCTGGATGTCCTCGTTGTAGTTTCAAGTTTTAAAGTGATGTTTCGTGCTTTTTGGAGAGTCCTTCTCTGGATGTCCTCGTTGTAGTTTCAAGTTTTAAAGTGAAGTTTCGTGCTCTTTTGAGAGTCCTCCTCTGGATGTCCTCGATGTAGATTCAAGTTTTAAAGTGATGTTTCGTGCTCTTTGGAGAGTCCTCCTCTGGATGTCCTCGTTGTAGATTCAAGTTTTAAAGTGATGTTTCGTGCTCTTTGGAGAGTCCTCCTCTGGATGTCCTCGATGTAGATTCAAGTTTTAAAGTGATGTTTCGTGCTCTTTGGAGAGTCCTCCTCTGGATGTCCTCGTTGTAGATTCAAGTTTTAAAGTGAAATTTCGTGCTCTTTGGAGAGTCCTCCTCTGGATGTCTTCGTTGTAGAGCCAAATAGTGAGGTGGAAATTAAGGGGATTGTATGATTCTCTTCTTCTTTGGGAGTCCTTGGTTAAGGTTCGTCGTGATGATTATATGATTTTGGTATTGATATATATATATAACGTTAATTTGTTGAAATTTGTTTTTTGTTAATTTAAATCCAGTTTATTCAGAATAATTTTATTTGCACACACGATACGGCAGCTTAATCCGTCGTGGACCGTTCTTCTGTGAGGTTAAAGAACGACTTTGAATATTTGAGAATAGTTTGACACAGACCGTTCCTACGGTAATGCTGCGGACCGAATGAAGAGAGGAGCCTTCTTTTTAAGTATATAGTTTGAAATAAATCCTTCTAAAGGCTTCTCTCTGTCTGTCGTTCCTTATTTTGCCACACCGTACTCCATTCGTTCTAGAAGCGAGGGAGAGAGAAAGAAAGTGTTTTCGAAGTGGTCATATTTCACAAGTGTTTGCAATCGAGGTGTGGGGACGTTTTAAACAATGGAAAATATAAGCTGACGTCATAGAGTCGTCGTAAACAAACAAAACAAAAAAAAAATTGATCGTCCAGGTGTGTGGGGATATTTCCCAACACATCTGGAAACATTTAGTTTAATGTTATAAAACTATTCATTAATTTAGAATATGTTAAGGGTGGGAACTTTTGATTAAAATTATATTTAAATTTAAAAAAAATTCATTACAATATCACCATGGGAAGGAAATTATTATACTCTAAGTTTATACTGAAGCAATATCTTATTTATTTTTGCCAAAAATATGTTTTGCTATAAAAACTGCAAATACACTGATGACTTAAACTATATATTCACTTAAACATATGGTATCATAATGGATAAAGTAAATTTTGAAAGAAAGACATCAAATTTTCTTGGAAAAAGAAACTATAAGTCACTGTGTGTGTTTGTTTCTCTAATTTTTTTTAGAACAACGCTACGATCAGATATTAAATTAAAGAAAGGCTTAATTTAGGGGAAGTATACCCGCATTTGTGTGGGGGTGGAAGGCTGGAAAACCATTTAGCAAAAACTACTTATAGAGAATACCCGACTGGAACTTGATCCCCGAGCTCCCCCTCATTGTTAGTCCATTTTATTTCAAAAGTGACGACATGGATGGCGGGGCATCGAATGATGTTCTCATCGAAGTACTTTAGATCGAGCTTTGGGTACAAACAGAGTATTTTAAAGGTCAAGGTATACACACCCGCCTTAGACTATGCTACCACCGAAGGGGCTGTATGTAATCTTCTTGCAATTCCGGACGAGGGGTTAACCATTCAAGCCCGCCAGTGTACTCCCAACTCATCCGGCCACAAAATGCTTAGCCTAAAGCTACATAATTGTGTTTTTATTGTATCCGGACACTTTCGATCATAATATTACCGAAATGGAGCTAATATGGGGATAAAGGTGTTAAGGATTAAAAAAACCCGGAAAGTAATAGCCTACTAATAATTAACTAGAGACACTGACATTTTGCGAGACGAACATTTTCTTAGATCATTAAAATAACTGTCGAAACATAACAGAAAGTTCATTGAAGCCATTATAAATTTGTGATATTTAAGTAAAATAAAATTAAATATTTTGACGAAATTAAGTAGCCTACTTGGCCCTTTAAATCTCTGGTCAATTTTGTCGATTGAGATTCTAATTAACGACATAAAGGCAATACAAATTGTTTTTCTCAGTAGAATACGTGGCTTTTATTTGCCTTTATCGTCTGATACTGCAAAAATAAACGACTACCATCTGTATTATTTAACGAAATCTAATATTGCTTACCACAAATCAAAGTATTCTCTAATTATGTATTTTTGTGTTACATTTCAATATCTAGTCTAGTAGGTCTCGTAGCTTATTAGAGTCTTTCTTATAAAATTCACAACACCTATAAGCCCCAATAGTCGACCTCGGTGCTCGCCTCAGGATCCGATGTTTGTTGGTTCAAACTCAGCCGGAGTCGACGGATTTTTTCAATAAAACTCCGCAGCACAACTTCCTTCAGAGGTGAAGTAAAGCCGTCGGTCCTATGTCGATTGTGGTACGTAAAGGATACCTGGAAGGTATGTGAAAATACCTTTACCGGCAAAATTGCTCAGCCCTTTTGCTCTCGCGCATAGAAATTCTCGTGTGCTTAAATAATCATTCGGTTCAGAAAGTGCACGTTAAATAACTTACAGTAGCCCTATGGCTTCTTTGGTGCTGGCTGACAGCTCACATCTGACTTCTGACAGTCAACATTTAGGTATATACCTAAATTTTGACTGTCCAGAAGTGACAGCTGCTAAACACATGTTTTTGTATATTATATGGTTCAGCGTAGGGATACATAATTTTATCTGGTAACTTTTCAAAGCTTTTAGCTGTCAGTCAGCACCAAAGAAGCCATGGGGCTACTTTATATAAATAAATACAAACTCCAATTATTATGTTTACAAACAACCTGAAATAGCTTCAAGAGATATTTGATTTTTTAACTATCCCCGCTGTTGGTGGTTTTAAACCTGATATATCGCAGGTATTAAACGTCCTCTTTGCCTCCCTCCGCCTAATAAATAGTATTCTGATTATGGTCCTGGGTTCAAGGGTTCAAACTTGGCTTTCCATTGGTCGGAAAAGCGGAAACAAAATACTCCTTGGCTACGGAGAGCAATTATAAACGATCGCATGCCACTGTGTTGACACGAAATATATCGTACTAATTAAACTGTACTTAACGTCCTGCTGGGTAGCATTGTGCACTCCTCGCGCCATCTGTAAATGTCGACAAATCTGGTTTCTTATCGGATAAAAAATAGCAACCTTCGTCGAAACCGCTAAATGTTCCTAGAACCTCCACTATCTATTCACCTTGTTGGGGTGTCGCACTTATTTGTCAAGTGTCCACATTTTTTTATTTCTTTGTTTGATGAAGACACATGTTTTCCTTTCTCGCAAACCTATTTTTTTTTCCCCCTCATCTATTTCCCCTCCTTTATCACTTCACAATACCGTTGAGCCGTGCCTTTATTACGAAGCTTAAGGGTACGGCTGTTGAAAATGGGCGTTTTGAGCTTTTCACACTGTGTTTTTGATTATTTTTTTTCCATTCTTAATTTTAACAGTGCTTGTCTTTTACAAATTGGCTCTGCCCCACCCCGTCACCCCTTCTTGACCTTAGATTTTTTTCTCACAGGCAAACGTATAACGCCCGTGAAAACACGCATCATTTACCCCGCTTACGTCTTTTTTTAAATAAACTTAACATAAATAATACGGGTTCACACATTAGCGTGCTTTCGTTATTTTAAGCCAGGTTTCATATCCTTCTCAGTCACCGTTAAAAATACTCTTGACTTTTTCCTAAATTTTATGACAATTGACAAGTTAAAAAAATAATAATTTATACAAACCTCAAAGTTGGCTTTCTGTCGTAATTATGATAGACTTGCGATTACATGCATGCACTGTGGGTGGTTTCTCAAATATTATTTTTCGGTGGGATTCCTTTCCTCTTTCCATCCTAAGCCAGGTTTTTTTCCTCTTAAAATATCTTTCTCATTACTACCCTTTAAATTAAAAGGTTATAGTACATATAGTTTAGATGTTAGAAACAGGTTTTATTAATAATTATTGCCAAACACAACCAAAATGTATTATTATTTTTATTATTATTACTACTAACAATCGACGGACTAAGAATTGAAACATTTTTTTAAAAAAATCAGCCATTAACTAGTAGTTATGTGAAGAGTAGGCCTCGTTCACTTCATATTCTTATCTTTATTACAGTCTTAACATTTCTTTTTGAATTTCAAGTTGAAATATCTCTCATGATTTATCCTTGCATTTTGAGCTGATATTTTTCCTTTATAATGAAGTTAGACCGAAAACAAATGCCTACTATATTCAATAACACATTACATTCATAGAGAATAACCATGGTTCACATTGTTTAAGATGTCACTATCGCACTAGATGTCAAAATGTTTTTAAAAAAAATACGTCCTAGGCATTCTATCGATTGCTTAGAATTAGAAATTTAAATCATTTTGAGATAAGTTATTACACCAAAAATCATTTGTGTGGCTGCCATATGAAATGGATGACCATATTGAAAAAGTATGTGTATACTTCTTTCGGCCTATGTTCAAAGAATGTCCCTGCAAAATTTGGTTAAAACTGGTTTACACATTTGACAGTTATTGCGCAGCAAAGTTCTGTATAAACATGAAATGCCAAATGGTCGAGTTAAAACCAAACTTCGATACACTATCTCAATTAACTAGACTTTGCAACTTCTCCGCCTTGACACAATCTTTATCTTAGTTCATTAATTTATTATTCCTTTAAATTAATTACGTTGTGTTTTGCAGGATTATCGATTATGTGACAAAGATTACTTCTTGTAAATTCGCTATAAGAAGTTCAAGAGGTTTTTAGACGATATTATTAGAAAATAATTATTTGTATAGCGTTATAAGTTTTACTAGCCAAATTGATTTAAGAAGTAAGAACATATTCATAGGTTTATGTGGATTAACACACGAGTTCTGATCCTGAGACGTTCCAGAAAGCGTTACTTTGTGACGTTTTTGAATATATTATTAACCGTCTAATATGAGTTTGTGAAGCTTTGAAATGTCCAAGTAGAAGCTAAATCTCCTTCGCTTTGACCTCGACGCCCACAATAACCCTCACATCTTCGAAACATTTCGAGCGAAGAGGAGAAAAACTCGATATATTATGAACCTATTAGAAATACCTCACTAAATACTACTTATTTCAACATATAATTATTTTTATAACAGTTACTAAACAGTATTTTAACACAGGCGGGTGACCTGGCGGTCTAGGGGTAAGGTGTCAGACTTCTATGCTGGCGGCCGGGGTTCAATCCTCGGTCCCGGCAAAGATTTATTCCATTTCATCTCACAATCACCCTACCATTACATATTAGCGTAAGTGCGTATAACCCGAACGGGTAGTAAGACGCGGTGCTAATAATCAATCAATAATCAATTTAACACAGACTAGTGATTAAATTACATCAAAAACGTAAACATAGATATACTCTAATAAGTAACCATAAAATAACACCATAGGCTATATGCTTTGTTATTTTTGCAAACCTTTCTTTTTACCTGTATAATTTATATAGTAATTAAAATTAGGTTTATGTTACTACAGTAAAAAAGATTATCTTCGACTTCTGCTCCGACTTGAAAAAGTGACCTTTGCACCCCACTTATTTCTACTCGTGTAAAACCTACAACAAATTCATTTTATTATTGTTATGTCACAAATCTTGGTGTGTCGATTGCGAATATCAAGCCTAATATAGTTATTTTATGTTTTGATAAGCCTGGTTTAAACTGACAAACAACGCGCGTGTACAAATATCCCCTAACAAATCCACTGGGCAACTGTACGTGTGTTTGTGAGAGCCGCATACAATTAATATATTGGACAATTGTAGGCCTATGGGGGCGGTAGTGTCCCCACTAAAAAAACAAAGTTGAAATATCTTTGAGTTAGGTAGATGTTAGAGTCTTTATAATTTTATTTTATTCTTTTTCAGATACTTAATGTGCACTTTTTGAACCAACTTATTTTCTCAGCACACGACTTATAAACTAAAATACACAACACCTAGCCCATGGTCGTTAATTTATCACTGCCAAAGGGTAAACCCACAATTATTATTATTATTATTATTATTATTATTATTATTAGCACCGCGTCTTACTACCCTTTCGGGTTATACGCACTTACGCTAATGTGTAATGGTAGGGTGATTGTGAGATGAAATGAAGGACCTACAGTTTAACGTGGAATCCGAACCACGGTGGAGGCCTGGCATTCCTCACATTCACAAAATGTCTTGTCAGAGGTGAAGGAAGGGTTTGGTAATCAGATAAATCTATGCCGGGACCGAGGATTGAACCCCGGCCGCCAGCATAGAAGTCTGACACCTTACCCCTAGACCGCCAGGGCACCAAAACCCACAATTAATCAGCTATAAATTTTTCAGCCATACTAGTAGTCGAACTAGATACTCTTAGCTCAAAATACAAGACAAGCTACCAACTGAGCTAAGTCTTAAGGAGTATGTGTCGATTACATCTATTTCAGCTCAGTGGAAGTAAATGAAGTTGATGAAGCCGTAATTTGTTTTCAGAGAGGATTGAGTAAGCTGAAAATCTCCTAAAGGACTTGAGGTTTGAGGACGTATCTGGATTTTGGACGTTTATTAGAATGGCATGCACCGACTTCGAATATTTGATACAGATTATAGGGTCAGATGGATGTAAAGAACAACCCAACTTAAGAGCGACGATACCCGTCACAGTTTGACTAGCTGTAGACTAACTATAAAGTGTAAATCTTTGATCAAGGCCAATGTTTTTTTTAATCCCATATCTTCATAGCCCGGGTCACAGAGGAACTCAAAACAACTAGAAATCCGTCAGAGTTTGTCTCCAGGGAGTGGTCTAGACACGAACTGTACTTCTGCCCGCCACGGCCGTCCATACTGGCGTGTATAGGTGCATATGTCTCAGTTTTTTCCATCCTCGACGGGATAAAAAAATTACAGACATTTGCCAGCAAACATTTATATATACACTAATATTATAAAGAGGAAAGATTTGTTTTTCTGTTTGTAATGGATAAACTCAAAAACTACTGGACCGATTATAAAAATTATTTCACCAATATAAAGCTACATTATCAGCGAGTAACATAGGCTATATTATATTTTGAAAATTTAATTATTTTTTTGAAAATTTAATTTATTCCTCATTAAAATGTCGATAGTCACTCATATTTTATGGTAGAGTCTATGATGATTCTTCAATATGTGGGTTGAAAATAATAATGTGGGGGGTGGGGGGGTGGGGGGGGGAAGGGTCTAGTATATATATGGGTAGATGCTCAAAAACAGTATTCGAATAGTTTTTATATATCAGCCCCTATATTTGTGGGCAAATGTGTGTCATTCTAGGTAAGGTCTTACAAAAATCAAAAAACACCCGATCATTCCCCATTAAGCCATTAAATAACCTGTGTGTAAAAAATAACTGTCGTTATCCCTTTTCGGAGCAGTCACTAGTCCTTTCGATCTCAAAGTTATTTCATAAACCTATGCTTAAATCAGCTTTATTTATTATTTTATTACTAGGTTTTCTGTCTCAAGACAGGTTCATTCCTTTAGTCAGTGAACTTAGACCACAAATGCACCTTGTCCTTTGTCCCCTCCTTCAGCTTCCAGAGTTTTCTTCTTTTCTTCAAGTCGTTTAATATTTTAATCCTCCTTCCTAAGCTTCTCTTTCCCTCAACCTTGTCTTCTATGACGTCGTGCAGAAGACAGTTCCTCCTAAGGATGCGTCCAATCAAGTTTGCTTTGCACCGAAGTCACATCCAAAATGGTTATATTCTCACCCACTCTTCTTAGGACTTTTTCATTTATCACCTTATCTGTCCACCTGATCATCTCACGTGCTTTCCAACCCCACATTTAAAAGCTCTCCAAGTATTTCTTTGAAATTTCTGCTCTATACAGCGCGAACTTCCAAATTAAGTTTGTTTTGATAGTTCATAGAAATACCTTAAACATTCCTCTTATCCACGTTATGTATTCTGTCAAGAATTTATAAAACATCTTAAGTTCTTTAATATTCGAGCAGAAATTCATAAACGCCAGAAACCAAGTGGTTTTATAACGTTCTTGGGTGGACCTCTCGAGCAGTAGGAAAATAAACAGGGGAGGAGGAAAATACAAATGGCAATACAACTTGTATTGTGACCCCTTCATCAAATTACATCATTCGAGTCACAATGATCCTTATACAATCTTATATCAGCTAACATTCGTTTTCCAGACGCATTTAGGTTTGAGTAATCAACCAAAATATTCGATTTTTGGACTCTTCACAGTGGAAACTTTTAGCTTTTAAACTATGTTTTCAAGTCTATATATGGATAGTGTTATAGAAAATAGTTGGCATATGTGTTATGTAATGTGTTTTATGTTGTGAACACCAAACTCGTTTACTGTCAATTTTTTTTTAATACTTAAACTAATCGCAACATATAATTGGCAATATTCACCTAAACTAATGCAATATTGATGTTATTGAAATATTGTTATCCTAGTTTTCATTTTCAGTTTATACATCTTTATACATTTTCTACACTGTAGTTAGTCCCTCTGTCTAGTTATATTATTAATAATATTGATGCTTTTAAGACAACTTTTAACACATATTAAAAAATAATTTTGTCCATCCAAAACTAAAGAGAGTTAAACTGATTTTAAATAACCTCGAATAATCCTTTAATTTTAATCCGACACTTTACAATAGTATGACTAATTTTGGTTGTTGAGAAAAAACCAATAAAGGAAATTTAAATCAACCATATGTTTCATGTAGCCATGATATGTACATGTGTTTCAATCTATTATTATCAAGTCACACGCTTCGGTGGCCGCATGGTCTAAGGCGCTAAACTCGCAATAGACCAGACTGTTGAAGACGGAGAGATAAGTGCTCGAACCTGGTTGGATACCTATATTAAGAGCAGTGTTTCCTAAGTGGTTTTACATTCTCTCTCCGCGCAAATACGGTTACACTTCCTCTAAAATTCAACCTTACTAATCCCTAACATAGATCTACTAGTGTAATTAGTACATAGGTGTATAGTCCAAACAAGTAGTAAGACGTGTCTTTAAAAATTAAAAAAATAGCATGTAGCAATTTACATATAAAAATAATAAAAATACTTCTCCCAATTAAGTAATGAAAAACTTACCTAAAATATTTTGCGCTAGTTAAAATTAAAAAACTTATTAACTTAAAGATAAAATATAAATTGTAATCAACGTCTATCATTTTATTACCATAACGAGGCTTCTTGCCCTATAATTTGAGTCACTCTAGTAAATTACGTTATAGGACAAGTATTTAAAAAAAAAATATTATTAAAAAAAACACTGAAAAGCATTAACACACAAGAACCAGACTTATTATTTTATAAAAACCGGGTGTAAATTATCGAAAGATGAATACCATTACTTTGATACTAATTTATATGCATGATACAAGAAATTGTATCTGCTCTCAAAATTACATGTTACCGCCTTAGTTGTGTATAGAGTTTCATTTTGATAGCAGTTTCGATTTGTAAACTAATTTTAAATTAAACTGATGAATAGGCATTAGGTTAAATTACTTTATCCCGGAGGCTGTTTGTTTTTTCAATCATCGCCGAATATGACTAACATGATTTGAGGAAAGAAAAAGGTGGCTAAAAATAAGTAGGCGTTTTTCATAACCACTTGAAACTGTTTGTATAATTAGCAAATTTGATTTTCTCTTTTTAGTATAGCCAATATTTAGCAGACGCAATTTACACTTTTAGAGTAGGCCTACATACTTTTTATTTATACTGTAGACTAATTTTATATAAAACAGAAAGTGTGTGTGTGTGTCCAGAAAAATACAAACCACTTGAAAGATGAAATTAAGCAGTCAGGTAAACGGTCCTCTTCAAATAACCACACAAGTATTAAAATTTAAATTTATAAAATGTGTCTCCTGGAAATAGAGGGGGAAGGAAATGGGTTTAAGCCGAAAAAAAACCCCTTATACATTTATACTCTAAATAATCGAATAAGTCTTAAATATTTGAAATTTATAATTGGATGTCGAGGAATTTGTCTCGAATGTCCTAAACTGATATAAAACATTATTTTTCACTGTGATAAGATTAAAATTTGTCAAACTGATATAAGGGCCACCCTAAACAATCTGAATATTTTTAAATTTCAAAATGAAAGACCTGAAAATGAGGCTATGGAGGGGTTTCCTAAAATTTTCAAAAGCAATATAAAAACACTTTCTGATAAGGTGGAAAATTGAAATATTTACATACCTGCAGAGGGAAAACACCACATAACCTTAAAAGTCTTAAATATTTGGGTTTCAAAACAAGATTCACTAAAATGAACACCACTTTTTATTGTGGTATCAAATTGATATTTAACAGGAAGGTATACTATCCCAATAACTGGAAAAGTATGAAAGTTTAAAAACCTCTAAATTAATATCTGGAAAATAGAAAGTCTAAAAATTTCCAAAACCAATAGAAAAATACACTTCTTCTCTTGGTATAAAATTGAAATGTTCGCAAGCAGGTAGGACGACTTCTTGAGATAATAAAAAAAAATACTGGAAATTTGAAAATTGGTTTAAAAAAGGGTGGTTTAAAATTTCACAAACAAACAGAAAAAAAAACTCCTTGATGTGGTAGAAAATTGAAATTTGACAGGTAAGTGAAGTGACCTCAGAATTCGTTCACGATAGGTTTTTACATGGATGACAGTTCAAAAATCATATGTTTAGGTTTTGAGCTACCAACAATATTGTAAAAGATCATTGTTTTGTTATAAATGTAAAGTTTTTTTTAATTACCGGCTATATTTTACATTTAAAATAACGTAAACTTAAGTTTTCTCATACTATTTCATTACTTTTAATATAATTTATTTTTATCCAACTCGAAACAATATTTTAAAGATAATTAAAAGTACTTATTCTTTGTTTTGGAATGTTATTGATTGTGTGTAATATAGCGCATACATTAATACCTTTTAATACAGGCATCGCATTTACTTGGAAAAGATAAAATACTTTTCTTTTTTATATATAATAAGTTATGTTATGATTATTTTATCGAATTTCGAGATATTTAACTGAATAGAATATTTTCATCAACTGCGTGGGTTCATCATTGTAAAAAACTTGTTTCCGTCATGTTCAGCCACATGGCTTAGGCTATATTTAATAACAATTTTGATATTTCAGTAGGCAGAACCTTTTAAACAGTGACTTGCCGTGGAATGTTGTCAAGGAAAGCAGAGTTAATCCAAACTGTACCTATGATATTTTCTCATCACTCAATAGAACACTGATTGGTCAAAGAGGAGAGTGTTCTGATTACCCTGGCAACATTCCGCGACACGCCGTTGCTTTTAGATTATAGAAAAGTGACTTGCAGAGAAGTAAACTTTGGTAAAATAATTATTTTTACAGCCATACAATCGTCAATTGCTAATCTCAACGTCGGACGTATAAACGTGCCAAGGGGACTGCTTACAGACGCGCTAAAATGTAGCAATAGAAGGCGACTAGAAATCCAGCGTTATATAAGAATCGGTATTTTATTTCAAAATATGGCTCACTTCAATATGGAGGTTATAGGTATATTCCATTCACGGTAGGAATTACTCTCTGAAAGGTCTTTTTTACTACTAATATTCTACTATATAATAGATTTCTGGTAGGGAAAAGGCCTTTCAGAAAACAATTCCTACAGTGAACAGACTTTATCAACATGTCCTTATAGGTTTAAAAATATTACCTGCTACTTTTAAAAAAAATATATAATTTCAACGAAGTTTCTCGTGAAATGTCGCAGATCTAGGATCAAACTAAATATTTAGAAACATACTCAGACAAATAAAGTAATTCAGAACAAGTTCACAATGAAACATTTTAAGAAAATTGAGAGAGGTTACAGGGGGTGCTGACGCTTTAAAATGTAAAATTTGGCCACGGTGTTATTTAAGCTTCACTATAGATGTTTTCGTCACTATTCAGTCCACTTTAGAACATCAGCTTCTCCTTTCTACTAAGATTATATAGAGAGAAAAAAATGCTTATAAATGGTTAGACAATAGCTGTGAATCTATTTATGATATATTTATGTTTTTAAAATGATCCTCAACCCGATACCTGTGTCTATTACAAAGCTAGCGGTCGATATTCACTAATCAAATGATTTTATGTTTCGTTTAAGAAAATTGTCTATAGACAACACCAAGAAACAACCAAGGGATCGGTTTTACATTTAATGATATCCTTCCCAAATGATGTATTCCGGGCACCCTTAGATTAATTAATTGGTACTTTTGATTAAAATCAGGTGACCTGGCGGTCTAGGGGTAAGGTGTCAGACTTCTATGCTGGCGGCCGGGGTTCAATCCCAGGTCCCGGCAAAGATATATCTGATTACCAAACCCTTCCTTCACCTCTGACAAGACATCTTGTGAATGTGGGGAATGCCAGGCCTCCACCGTGGTTCGGATTCCACGTTAAACTGTAGGTCCTCCATTTCATCTCACAATCACCCTACCATTACACATTAGCGTAAGTGCGTATAACCCGAACGGGTAGTAAGACGTGGTGCTAATAATAATAATAATAATAATAATAATTGATTAAAATGGATCAAACGCAATAATTCAAAAATTGTACCTTGTAAAAAGGTGCGGGGGCTAGATCAAAACGGCCCACCGGGTTGTCTAGTCTGCCCCTGCCTACTACCCCCCCTCCACTCCCTACTATATATCACGGTTCCTCAAAAGTTCAAAAATAATTGGACTAAGACGAATAAATCTAGTGGTGTATTCTTTGTAATTCATATTTGATTTGAAATATGTTAAGAGATTATTCTGTAACTTCTTACCAATTTATTTAAGGTTTACTTTAGCTTGAAATTTGTTTGTTATAAGTTATATAAAAAGAATTATATTTAGCTATTAACTGCAATGCATAGTTAACTTTTTTCTTCGTCTGTTAAATACGCAACATCAAATAGCAATTTTCATGTCAAACGCACTATCAAATTCAAACACTTCTATTAGTAGGCCTAGTATTTTATTGACCTGTTTCCCTGAAATTTGTGATACGTTTCACCCTTTGGGTTTTCATTAACGTTTCTTTGCTTTGACTTTAAATTATATGAGCGCACTTCTGACCCCACCATACCTTGTGTTGCCATTAGTTATAGTTTTAGACTCGTTTAGGTGGCCGCATGGTCCAAGGTGTCACTCTCGCTGTAGAAACTTCCTATAACGGGGAGATCTAAGTTCGAATCTCAGTCGGGTGTACTGAGGCACTTAGGGTGTTTTTACAAAATGGATTTCCATCAGTTCTCTAGATAAATGAGGGGGAATTTTTTTTACTAAATGGTTCCCACCCTCCCTCCGCCCAAATGCGGATGCGCTTCCTATACATTCTACCTTCTATATACCTATATTTTAAGTAGTGTAAAAACCTGGATAGCTCGAACGGGTATAGTTTTAAAAAAAAGGGGTTGCAGAAATTCAAACACAATTTTAACATAATTAAACAAGGTAAATTCCACTATTTATTAAACTAAACTTATATTTTACACACTCAACAAATAAATATTAATTTTCCGCAAATTTTAAAAATTAAATCTAGATAAAAAGTCATGTCTTTTAAATAAAATGTACTTTACCGTTTTTAAAAAAAGTGTTGTTTTGGAAGCAATCATTTGCTGGATTTTATGGCAAATGATTCAAACACACAAGTCTTGTAAATATAAACAAATTAAATATACAACAATACACATAATTATCACAATTAACGGGGGGAGAGAAATATATAAATACGTCAACGTTTTCGCTGGTATAAGTTTCGTAATTATTTACAGGAACATCTTTTCACCGGTATAACCCCCAAGTAGGGAATAATTAGGCCTAAAATGAAGCCGCTCCAAAATAGCCGATACTATCAATCACAAACTATTAAACATTGCAACTTATGAAATCACAGTAAAAAAAAGTAACACATCTTAAATAACCGCCGCGTGATTATGATAAACATTTAGTTACACTCTGAGATACTAGTACGAACTAATGTCGCTTTCAATCAATTTGCGTTGGCACACTAGAGGTATTTTTTTTATGACACTTAACCTATCGGGTAGTAAAGGTTTGACATAAAACTATTTTAAATATGAAAAGGGCTAGATATAGAAACTATTAGGAAATACGGTGAGGATTTATTTTTTTAAATTGTAAATTGGGCAACACGTTTATTTTCCATCTTTCGTCATACTTATAGTTTTATCAAACTTGAGATGAATATGATTTAGATATACTTCCTACCAAAATGCAAACAAGGTTTTTTCTTCCTTCTATATTAAGTAAAGTTTATTAAGGCCTCACTCAAATCTAAGTCAATAATAGGAATTTAAAAATAGTTAAGTAAACTAATTTTTACAAATATTTGCTTATTGTGTGTTCATTTTATAAGCCGTAGCCTAATAATTTCGTTTGTTTGGTATTACTACTTTGAATGGTTGATTTTTGTCAGAAAAAAAAAAGTATCTGGGAAACGGGGGACAGGAGGAGATTTAACTAAGTGTTTGGCTAAATTGAATTTCAATGCCGCACTGCTCTAGATTTCTTATATCACTCAAATAAATCGTTTAAAAAACACGCAAATATGATTTTGTCGGCTCACAGCAGGCAGCTGTTATATCAAGCTTTATTTGTGTGTTCACTTGTCATCGGCCAAATAATCCGCTACCGTCGTCTTGGACAGTCCTTTGTGGAGAGCGACTCTTGTGAGATGCTAACGATAAGATGACGGGTCCATTGAAACTTGAGGAGACACTCGAAATGAAGATGGTCTTGTGGCGGTGAAGAATATCTGGTCACAATTTGTGGATAACTGTCGGTACAGATCTAAAAACGACTTAGGCCTAATATTGTTTCTAGGTCGTCAGGAAATTGATCTACCATAGGAATGGTAATTGTTCACGTCCCTTCCCTAAATCGCCTGTTACCCTAGATAGGGTTTGTCGACAGCCCCCTCGTGTCCCCACCACCACCCGACCAAGGTCCCGTGTTCCGACTCCTACAGCTTCTCGAGGGAACGCGTGTTGGTAAGCAACTCCCTCGTAAGCCTCCACACCTGCTTGGCGGCGTTCTCCATGGCGCTGGGCGACTTGCCCTTGAAGAGGTCCAGGTTGGGCAGGAAATAGTGCGGACAACGGCGGCACTGCAGGCACGAGATGAGCTGCAAGAGGATCCCGTTTAATCCTGTCTCCCAGGCACGCCTCGTCCCACTCCAACTCGCGCGGGTGCTTCTCGCACTCGTACAGCAGGAGCGTCTTGAGGTGGTACGCGCCCACCGGGTTACCCGGCAGGTCCAGGTGACGGTCCCGCAAGGTCTTGAGGATGCTGAGGCAACGCCGCCGACAGCCTCCCAGCAGGAGACGGTTTTCCGCCTCCGTGAAGGACAGCACCCAGGCGTCGCCTTCCATTGCGGACTGTTTCCCTTGAAGCGTGACGCTCTCTTTGGATAGCAAGTCGAAACCTTCAGTCTTCACCTCGGCGACGAGGTTAGGGTGAGGCCAGGGGATGTGGGGGATGGGCCAGTGCGCCGCCGACCTCGGCCACACGCCGGAGCACTTAAAGGCCGGTGTGATCTGCACGACGTACCTCTCCCTGATCCTGAGCTTCACCTCAGTCGTGTCGGCGATCATCTTGACGACATCCCTGTAGGCGCACTTGTCGCAAGCCTGCGCCACCAGTGTCTGGAACCTTGAGCGAATCTTCCTCGCCGACAGATAGCCGGAAGCTGTGATGAACTCTACCCAGAGCGACATGGACCTCTTCCTGCCATCACTCAGCTTGAGGACGGCGCAGCCGGGGAGGGTGCCGTCGTCCACAAAGTTGAACACCCCCATCTGGTTGAGATATAGCACCACCTCGAACTCTCCAGGGGAGACGACGTCCAGACCCTCGAACCTCCCGTTACACTCCGTCAGAGAGGATATGAACCTGGGCTCTTGGACCTCCACCTCTTTCAATACGTCCTGTACCACCTTGCACACCTCGCGGATCGTCTTGGCTATCTGCACCTTCCTGTGTTGTACCCGCTCGCCGTAGTATTTGTTGATCTGATAGAGCATCTTGGACTGCGCTGCCATCATATCCGGTGGTACCAACATGGTCACTCTTCCGTCCAGACTAGGGACTAGGCTCACAGGTGCGTCTCTACGTGTCCCCGTGTGGGAGTCATCCTCTCCCCCGCCATCGCCTTGGAGGTGGGGGGGTGCTTCCCAAGGGATGGGATCGTGGATGTCCCGGGTGTTCAGTCGCGTTGCCGCATGGTGATGTGTTGCGTGGATGTGTCTGTGTGTTCGCTGTTACCGGGCGCGCTCGCTCGCTCGCTGCTGGCTACCACTCACTGCGCGTGTTCGTTCTCTCGGCCGCCAGAGACCGCTACTGCTTTGACGGCTGTTGGAATGGAAAGGGGAGGACTGGGTGGTGATCCCAGGTGAGAGTCCGCGCCTGCTCGACGGACACACCCACCTCCCCGCCAATGGTTCTCTCTGGCCCCGCCTTTTCTTCTATGACGGAGCGTCTCGCTGGTCGGTCGTAGCCACGCCTATCTCGTGGAGGGGGAGAGAGGGTTGTATCTAGGCCCCGCCCATCTCAAAGCTCCCAGCACGCGGCGTGGGTAAGAAACAATCAAGCTGTTTAGGTTTGGGTCGATATGAACATTTTCTGAAGCCAATAATTATATTCAAATTTTGAATTGTTTCTTTTAAAAACCATATTTGTATCTAGACCACAAATAATATTAGATTTTTGGGGGATTTTTTATTTACTTTATAAAAAAGTTAGTTAAATTTATGTTTTTTAAGATTCAGAAATAATTAATGTGAAATATCGTAAACAAAATATGTCATTCTTAATAAACAGCTGGTAAGGCGGATGGAATTAAAACAAAAATAATAAAATTGGCTCAAACCAAGATTTTATTCATAGGACTATAGCCAGCCCAAACTTAACCTAACAGTCATATTGACCTGTTTAAAGTTTGGTTCAGATAACCCAGGCTATGTTATAATATAGGTTTAAAAAGCCTAAACTAAAGTTGCGCACTTGTATTTTGTGGTTTGGGTGAATCGTGAAAATAATTATTTCATTTTCACTATAAGTAATTTTTTAATTTTTGTAGACCTATTTATAGTTTGGTTCTTCCAAGTCTTTGAAATAAAAAACTAAAGGCACCGAAATTTCAGGTTAAATCAACTACTTTAGCTATTCCCTCTCGAAAATGAGGGCTAGGCCTATATTTGGTCGTATCTCTACTTTGAAGGTAGGAGTGTGGGGGACATAATTAAGGAAGGGGTTGTTGCCGTTTTTATAGCAAAACGTATTTTTGGTCAAAAGAAATCAAATAAACTTATAGGCCCAGTAGAAACATAAAGAGTTGCATTTTCTACACATGGTGGTGTCAACCGTTGAATATCTGTTATGAGCATAGCGGCATTAGGTGAGAAACTTTTTAAATTAACAGAAAAAGCTATCATTAAACTACAGGACACTTTTGACAAAATGTTTCACAATTGTTTTAATATAATTTATTTGAGATATTTCTGAACCGACTGACTATATCAGCCGCCAAGGCCGTAGCCAGCCAATAATTTCAGTGGGGTAGGGGGGTTGATGGGCACACACCCCATTTGCCGATAGCTAGAAAAAAAAATCTAAATGATAAACAGTTCTAGAAGCTATCTGAAATGGTCACCATAACTCCCTAAATAACGAAGACTAGGTGAATCTCTAGATATTAAACACCTATAAAGGCTTTATGAAGTTTCTTTTTTACGGCAACATAACCTCCTAAATGCCGAAGGCTATAAAAAATTCTATATATTTAACACCTTTAGAAGTCATATAAATTGTTTTTTTTTATGGTAATATAGCCTCCTAACTGCTGAAAACTAGGAAAATGTCTAGATATTAAAAACCTTTAAAAGCTATCTGGAGCGTTTTTTTCATGGCAACATAGACTAACCCCCTAAATGCTGAAGGTTAGAAAAAATTATAAGTATTAAGCACACTTAGAAGCGTTCTGATGTGCTTTTTATGGTAAAACTGGCCCCTAATTAGTTCTTGTATCTTAATTTTGATATTTTTTGGATTAAAAATAAAGCCATAAATATTTTGTTCATAAAATTTCGGGGGGAAGGGAGGGGTGTTGAACCCCCAAACCCCCTTTGGATAAGGCCTTGAATTATCAGTACACTTATGAACTAAATTAAATCTAGAATAGGACAGAGACAACATCCAGCTCCCTGTCATCAATTAATCATTCTAAAACGGGAAACTCACATTTCACCAATGAATAATATTTCCCACATGCCAGGATTCGAACTCAGGACCCTAGCTCATATAACAGACATACTACTGACTGGACTTATGTGTCCGACTTTCAACAGTTGTTGCTATCCCATGTGAAGGAAATTAAACGCTTAAAGTTTCTACTGGTTAAATATTTGATTTATTTTGACAAAAAAAAAGTTTTTTCATAAATACTTATTAACTTACGTAACCTATACTCAACCTTTTAATTTTGTTCTTATGGTAGGATTAATAGACTAACAAATTATTATTTTTTATATTATTATTTGTTCATTTGATTCAAAGGTTATTAAAGGCTCCATCTAAAGAGTAATAATAAGAATGGTATTTTAAATAAAAGTGCACACGCATTAGCTATGAAAAGGGAATATTAAAATAACGGTGATAAATCTCTTATGTAAAAAAATACCTTCATTGCGCCCGCCCGAGATTCTGTGGTCAACACGGCTCGTCCCAAATAAGGAGATTAGTAAAATTAAACAACACGACTCGTCCCGAGGTTGAAAGTGTTCAGGTCTTTAATTGAGCTCTATTACAAAATAGGTTTGTATTTGTATTTTTACTTATATAGGTTTTCACCTATTTTCATAAAATTATGTTAGCTATTAATTACGAAGAATAAACTTTTAATTTGGCTAATAATTAAAAAGATTGTTTGTTGTTCAGTTAGTTGTTGTATATATTATTGTTTATCTTGTACGTAATGTTGGAAACAATTACTACAGCGTCACACGTGCACAGGTTGTGAAAGAAATTCCTAGTTTTACCATTAAAACAAAGTTCGGAATCTCGCGAACATTTATTTCCGGTGGTAGGTGGCTACACGGTCCGCACCGCACCGCAAAAATGCTGAGCAATGCTCTCTCTCGACGATTCGTCCGCGCCGTTGCGGTGCGGCTCCGTGTAGCCGGTCCTAGGTTTTCACATTTGTTATGTTCTAGGCGAGTATGATGGTAGGGACGAGTACCGTATCCCCATGGCTTCTTTGGTGCTGACTGAGAGCTAAAAGCTTTGAAAAGCTACCAGACCAAATTTTGTATCCCTACGCCAAACCATATGATCTACAAAAACATGTGTTTAGCAGCTGTCACTTCTGACAGTCAACATTTAGTTATATACCTAAACGTTGTCTGTCAGAAGTCAGCTGTGAACTGTCAGTCAGCACCAAAGAAGCCATGGGGCTACTGTAGTTTTCTTGATATTTCGCTGGTTCAAAAACTTGGGGACGAGATGGCTATGATCCCCATCTTACCTGAAAGATTTCTTCGAGCGGGATTAAATAAGGGATCATTCCCTAGGTATATAAATTACAAGCAATCCAATATATCGCGACACAGACAGAGACGTTAGATGTAAGTAGTTCAATTCATTTGGCAAGGCCTACGCTATAGTTCTGTTGAATCATAATTGTTATCGATATCTTAAACTTTCATTCGCTGGAAAAAAAAAAGTTTCATTTGCTTAAAATTCACGGAAATTCTTCTCGAAAGAGGATGGTAATCCATAATATAGATGTAAAATACTTTCATTACATCTATATATGGGTCTAACATGGTGGCTACAGGTAAGGAAAAGAGGTAAAACCTGCAATAGTTAGTGATATTATTTTATGAAAGAGGAAATCTAGAAATAGACTATCTGGTAATGTAAATATTTGGCTAAAAAGATATTAATTTGACATCCAGACATTAACAAAAATGTACGATCTGGCCAGTCGTTCTCGTGTCTTAACAAAATTCACTGTTTCGATTTGGCGTTGACTGTACTGTGTTCATTTATTAAAACACATTACACAGTGTAGTGATACAATTGTAGTGGCTAAAATTCTACCGGAAAAATAAATGATAACAAATTTTGATGTTGTAATGAAATAAGAATTTCATTTGGTAATCATTCTTATCAAAACTGTCCGCTCTTCATATCTTTTTAAATCAACGAATATTTTCAAAATATAAAACTCAAATCATCCCCATGTGGTAGGAAATCTTCTCGCACGGTTGGGTGACTAAAGATTTTTTTTTATTGTTGACAACTAAATTTCACCCCTATTGCAAACACTTGTGAAACATTGCTAAAATAAATACATGTTTTGTCTCTCTTTTTTTCACTTCTCGAAGGATATGCCATGGTGTAGCTTTTAAAAAAAAGCTATGGATGGTTCTGGAACAATTTCCTTCGAAAGATATACGTAAAGAGAGGGCTTGTCTACACACTCGTCCAGTCTTCCCACAGCACTAGGGTACGGCCAGACTGGAGCGAGCGACTAAAGAATAAAATACATCACATTGGTTGTAATAGAGGTGGCCAGACTGGAGAGCGACTAAAGAATAAAATATAACACATTGGTTGTAATAGAGGTGGCCAGACTGGAGCGAGCGACTAAAGAATAAAATAGAACACATTGGTTGTAATAGAGGTGGCCAGACTGGAGCGAGTGACTAAAGAATAAAATAGAACACATTGGTTGTAATAGAGGTGGCCAGACTGGAGCGAGCGTCTAAAGAATAAAATAGAACACATTGGTTGTAATAGAGGTGGCCAGACTGGAGCGAGTGACTAAAGAATAAAATAGAACACATTAGTTGTAATAGAGGTGGCCAGACTGGAGCGAGTGACTAAAAAATAAAATGGAACACATTGGTTGTAATGAGAGGTGGCCAGACTGAAGCGAGTGACTAAAAAATAAAATATAACACATTGGTTGTAATAAGAGGTGGCCAGACTGAGCGCGCGCGCTCGAGCCGGTACAGTCTAGTTTACAGGCGCTAGACAATATTACTGTATGTTGGTTCATTGAGTGCTAGGAAAACTTATCATTTTGACATTATTATTTTATCGATAGGTTTAGCACACTTGCTACTAACAGCTTAATTTAATTGGTAAGTTCATAAACCATACCTATATATAGTATGTAGCTCTCGCTAGCTCTATCTAATCTTGCTCCTACTCCCGCCACCGACGACTCAGTCCCGAGAATCTGTCCACCACCGCTTATATACTCTCGTATGGGCGGAGATAGTGGTCGATCCCGGGAGGGACAGCCATGGGTGACGAGAGGTGGAGGCGGCTCTAGGCCTTTATTTACATACATGAGTTTGTACATTGGTACAAAAAGGACATGAGGTCGGCCGGTGTGTCGTCTATATTGAAGACCCCAGCGGTTGCGGTTTTGTGTTCGAGGAGCTGGCGTAGGACTTCTCTTGAGGGTTCCTCGGCCGGATTGAGGCCGGTATCTATCCAGAAGATGTCCCAGTCGATATCTCGTAAGAGATTCGCGATGTACAGGTATAGGCGGCGTATTGGTGGGTAGTTGAAAATGAGGCCTCTACCGGTTGCGGTGCTGTACAGCGCTGTGGTGTTGTCCGTCCCGATTCTAATTGATGAGGATCCTCGCTCGAGCCAAGAGGGTGGCTGTGGCCTCCGCCTGGTTGATTTCGGTTGGGACTCGAAGCCGTTGGACCATGGCTGCCGGTACCTCGGGGTTATAGGCCGCCAGGGACCACGGAGTTGCGTCTGCAAAAATCGTCAATGGTGTCGGTAGTTCTCTTGACCATCTCCATCTGGTCCACCTTGGTAGGCTGAGAAGATGCGCCAGCTTGGGTTGTTTCCGGTATGTCCTGACCGTAACGTAACCCGGCCAACGAAGGTTAATATCGTTGCCAAGTAAGGTAACCGGCTCTTCGATAGACGTCCTTTTCTCCGGCTTCAGGGAGGTGCCAGAGGAGAGTGAGAGCCCGTGTTTGCGCATCTTCTGTGAGCTGTAGCTATGAAGTTCTAGTGTCTTTGTTGAAGCCCAGATAGGTGGGCTGTTGTCGAGCCTCGTGAGACTAGCTGCTCTCGGGTGAAATGGTGGAGACTAACGTGGTGTGGGATAGAACCAAAACAGTAACTTTAATTGAATGTTTGAAAGCTATCCCGAACTATGGAATGTCGGAGTTAAAGAATATCGAGATAGGGATTTAAAAAAGCAAAGCCACTGAAAAATATAGCTGAATCTTTGGAAATTGAAGAGGCAGAAGTTAGTAGGAAATGGCATAATCTTAGGTGTCAAATGAAGGAGAATGAAGAAAAAGAAAAGTGTCGATAGTCCCCTTACCTTCACCACCTTCACAAAAAAAACCCATTATAAAGTGGAACGCAACAAGAATAGGATTCATCATCATCATCATCATCATCACCATCATCACCATCATCACCATCTCACTTCACAAAATACACTACAAGTAGCTTCTACAACGAGGGGCTTCACCAGCGAAATCTTATTTCTCTTCAATATTTATTATCTGCCAATGTTAAAAAACTATTTTTTTAAATCTTATAAATAGGCTAAAAATGTGTCATCCACCAAGAAAAACTTGAAAATTTAGTTAGGAAAAACTTTTAAAAAATGTCGTTTGGAAATTTTAGAAATGTCAGCACATTTTAAGATAGGCCTCATAGTTTTACAGCCACCCTGATTTCTAACCTCGTCCCACCGAAATATGTTTAGTTAAACGTGTTAGGTCCTCACTTTCTTCTACACTTGTTGGGCCAAACTATTCCATAGCCATGGTCAAAACGTATCCTCTTATTAACCTGATAAAACACTTGGAGGTATATGACTCATTTTTAGAAAGTCCTACCTTGACTCAGTCCAACCTTTTAATATAAAATATATGAAGATAGTTATAGGACTAACAGCCATATCTAATATGTAGGCCTATTTGATTGTCTCATGGTCATTCATGTAAGCGCTTAGCCAAGTCTTACAGTAGTCCTTGGGACGGCAGTTAGTAATAATATACAGTGGACTCTGGTTAATCGGGGCAACCGTTTATTTGGAACAAAATCTGAAGAGCAGAAACAAAACGGGTACTTAGCCTGAATTCCCCCCCC
>CABEEJ010001088.1:35903-49749 GCA_901482245.1 Timema douglasi | reverse complement strand
TTTTGTGAATGTGAGGAATGCCAGGTCTCCACCATGGTTCGGATTCCACGTTAAACTGTAGGTCCTTCATTTCATCTCACATTCACCCTACCATTGCACATTAGCGTAAGTGCGTACAACCCGAACGGGTAGTAAGACGCGGTGCTAATAATAATAATAATAATAATAATAATAATAATAATTTTAATAAGGCCTATAGGTACCTAATATTAAGGGCCATTCTTCACAAAACATTGTTAGGTTAATAAAGACTCTCATATTACGGTGGTCAGGACATATACCGTGAATGAGAGATTCTAGAACCGTGCTCTGGTTACTGACTGGGTGTTTTAAGGTGGACTGGATAGAACTAGCTTAATATAGGGATAGGTTGTAATGAGATGGACTGGATAGAACTCAAGATAGGAAAGGGGGTAATGAGGTGGACTGGATATAACTCAAAATAGGAAAGGAGGTAATAAGGGGGACTGAATAGAACCAGTTCAAATTAAAGATAGGGTGTGACAAGGTGGACTGGATAGAACTCAAGATAGGAAAGGGGGTAATGAGGTGGACTGGATAGATATAGCTAAAAATAGGTATTGGTGGCATACTTTTGTAAGTGCGGCAATGAACTTTCTAATTCCTAATGGCATAGAGTAAGTAGAGTATAAATGAAAAGGTTGAAAATTAGTTCTGGAAATCGTGAATTGTAAATTTAATTTTGTAAGGAATATAAGATGTCGAAAAAATTGAAATCAAAAATAGTTGTTTAATGTTTGGGGCCTCCAATATTTTACAGCATTGGTGACTTCACGACTTCTAAATCCAAACCTGGTGATATAGAAGTTGATGCTAACTTCATACTTTTTTTTTCTCTAACTTAAACTGGGAATTATTGTTTTGATCATAATTTCTTCTTTGTAGCCTAAGTTTAGATCATCTAAGCTATCTTCACATCAAACCTTTACATAAATTTGTTTTGTTCAAAAATATTTAGGCCCTAATTTAAAAACCTCAAATGAATAAAGGTAAAAATAAAATAAACACAAAACAACACAAACGTATAAAGTGAATGATGACAAAAGATCTCGAAAGTGATTATAAAAAACAAAATAAAAGTTCCAACCTATAAAAAAAAGGAACTGGACGGGTGAATTACTTTTATTTGTAACGAAGGTGACACTGTCTACAGTACGGGTATCAAGTCTCAAACCCCCGCCCCACCCTCCTTCACCTCCTGGTAGATGCCGCTGACCAATGGACGAGAAGATACTCGAACTGTAGGCTCCGCCTCTACCCTTCTTCCCCCCCTCCTCCTCAACCTGACACTTTGATAGTGAGGGGGACACAGGTAAAGAAAGGTGTGAAATGTCTGGAACCTTGTAGACTGTCGCCATGTGATGTCAACTTGCTCTCCGGGTCACATACATAAAGTCCTGACAAAGAGTTATGGGTGACGTGGTCGATAGAGGCGAGGTCTGGACACACTGCGACTTTTATTTTACTTCTTTTTTTTTTCTACTTGAAAGGACATCGTTTTTAATGAGGGAGGGGGAGGAATATCAACCTTTTGTGTGTCTGTGTGTGTGTTTGTGAAGTGATCCTTTAAAAATTAATGACATTTTTGGTGATGTCTGTACCAGATCCTTTTACCCTTTTATAGTTATGGTTTGTTTGGAGATCTGTAAGATGAGACGATATTGGATCGGGCTTATTGATAGTTTTTATTTTCATTTATTTGAGGTATTTGACGGGCTCTTTCTGAATCGACTGATTTTATCGGCACATGACTTATAAACTAACTTAAATCTAGGACAGGCACAACAACCAGCCCCAGGCCGTTAATTCATCACTGATAAACTTTTCAGCTATGGCAGGAATTGAACTCGGGAGCCTCAATTTTATTAGATGACACTTTTTTTTAGCACCGGGTTTATACTACTGTTTAAGGTTCTACGCATATGTATTAATTATGCTAATAAGTTAGGGATGAGGTAGGTTGAATTAAGAGAGATTGTACCGGCATTTGTGTGTAGGGAGAATGGAAAACCATTTTGAAAAAAACTCTCAGTACACCGACCAGCATTCAAACCCCGATCTCCCTATCATTAATAATCTAGTTTAACACCTGAGTGACGGCTTAGACCGTGCGGCCAACGAAGCAGGTCTTATTGACCTTCCTGCTTGCATTAAGAATTATGCTCGTCTATCAATTTATTTGAAAAAGTGATTGGTGCCCGCCGCACAACCGTTAGTTTTGAATGTACTCTAAGGTACAAAAAGGTTGGGGACCTCTGATCTAGTTAGTAAACTTGTAGTCTTTCATTAAAAATAGTAGGCATAGTCTTACAGGGCTGTCACGCACCTCGAGAACTGGGAAAAGTAGAGAATTTAGGAAAACCTAGTAAAATTTCTGGAATATTTGTTAATTGGAGACATTTAACTGAAAGCTTAAAATAGTTATTTGGACAGATGAAAGGGTGAACTGAAGAATTAAGGTGGGATTGTAGAGAATGCGAGTTGTGGACGGTTCTTTCACTTTTGATGGTAGTATTTTTCTAGTAGAAACATAAAGTTAAATATTTTTCACATTGTGAACAGTTATAGAATATCTGTCATGAGCATAATGACATTAAAGGATACATTTTTTATTCGAAGAGAAGAAGTTGTCATTCATTGTTTCAGGACACCCTTGACAGATATTTAAGAACTGTTGACATTACCATGTAAATAAACTCTTTGTTTATACTGGAAAAAATATTTGATTTATTTTGACCAAACATTTTCTATATATATATAAAAACTGCAAAAATACTGCCCTTAACTTGTGTTCCTTACACTCCCACTTTGATCACGCTGATTCAAACATGTGATATTACAAGGGCATTTAAACGACAGAAGATGTATTTATTTCCCCATCATTCTTGAATCATCATGTTTTAAACAAAGGTTAAGTGACATTTCTTCACAATTAGTCAATTTGATGAAATATTAAATTATATTACTATTTTCTTGAATCAAAGCCGCTCGGGAAACGATTTCTTCTGATAAACCTGGAAAACAGACAATTTGGTAGTAAGAAACTAGTGGCCACCCTTACTTTCTCGGGCGGTGTGACTGTCATGAGATCGGCTTAGCATCTTCGCTGTTTATAACAGCTTTAAAAACAAACATGAAACCTTTTATGGATTTATAAGTAAATGCGTGAAACCTTAACTCAGTTCGTAGTGTGTCTGTCTACTGAGTCAAGAGTCTCGGGTTTGATTCTCGGCATGTCCGAAACATTTATCATTAGTTAAATATGGGTTTCCTCTTTCACAGTAATGAATTAACGACCGGGGACTGGATGTTGTGTTTGTTCTAGATTTAAGTTAGTTTATAAGTCGTGTGTTGATATGATCATTCGGTTCAATAAAGTGCACGTTTAAGACTTCAAAATAATGGAAAAAATTATAAAGGAAATGTCTCGATCAGAAAATCCTATCCGTGGGAGACTCTCACCCAATCCTATGTTCAGTAGCCCCATGGCTTCTTTGGTGCTGACTGACAGCTTTAAAAAGTTACCAGACCAAATTACGTATCCCTACGCCGAACCAGATGATATGCAAAAACATGTGTTTAGCAGCTGTCACTTCTGACGGTCAAAATTTAGTTATATACCTAAATGTTGACTGTCATTTGTCAGCTGTGAGCTGTCAGTCAGCACCAAAGAAGCCATGGGGCTACTGTACGTGTAGCACACACCTCAAAAATCCCTTGTTGATAAAATTTTATGTTATATCATTTACCCATTCTCGTTCAGATATATTTCACGAATCGCAAAAACTCGTCCTTTTGATACATACTTTGTTTACCCTAAAGGTAAGGTTCGTATATTAATCCATTTGTTCCCGTACTTTACTTCTGGAATTAACGGAACATATAAAGGGAAATTGGAATTCTGAGGAAATTCTCTTAGCAACAGTACTAGCGATCATTCAATGAAACCAATTATATCCCCCCCTTTTTTTTTATCAGACCGTTTGGCGGTCGTTTTGTTTCTCTAACTACATTGATAGTTACTCATCATTCTTCTAACTGAAGATTAGTTGGCGTGAACTGCAGATAACCCGGATGGGTATAAAGAAGACGCGTAGCGTTAAAAACAAAAACCAGATGTTTTGCCAGACATATGCTTTGAATTGAGACTCATAGTCCATTATACACAAGATTGTCTACCTCGGCGGTCTTGGGGTAAAGTGCTTGCCCCAGGACTCGGTGTTTATGGACTCGATCCATCCGAGGTTGAGATATTTTTCTTGACGCGATAAAAATCCGTAGCACAACTTTCTTCGAGGAAAAAGTAAAGCCGCCAGTCCCATGTCGATTGTGGCATGTAAAAGATCTCTCTAAGGTATGTGGAAATACCTTTACGGTGAAACTGGTAAGCACTTTTGGGCTCGTTCATAGAGATTCAGCGTCGAAGGCAATGGGGAATCACCACACTTTATAAACTTGTACAGGGGATTTTTAGCATATGGTGCGGGCAGCATTAATCAGCCTAAGGGTTGAATGAATGCCCAGCTCCGGATGGATATAAATTACAGTAAATCAACCTTCGGGTTGTTTTCTTAAGAAAATAATATCAATTATTACCGCTGAGGGAACCGCAGGTCTTAAGTAGAGAAGCTCTATCTTCGTTCTCTCTCTTTAACTGTTGCCAAATCTCCCCTTTTTTCAGTTATGTAGGAAGGTGATGTGCTGGGGTGAGAGGTGCAACTAGCAACATCGACGAACCAGCGTTGCAAAGCTTCTTTTATATTTGAGGGAAGATTGACCACACGGAAACATGAAAATGACAACGCCGTTTCCCGATAGTAGCCATGTGCTCTCTCAGAGGTGATATCCAGTGTAGCTACAGTGAGTGTGCCAACGTTGGTCAGCCTATAGGAGAAAAAGATTCCACCTCTCTCTTACTTTTTGATTTGTCACCATCACCGAAACTTCAATCCGTTCATCCTTCCATCATTAGCTTAACCTTTTCAATCTATCACGTTCATCTCCATCTGCCCTTAGCAGTGGTTTTCCCCGGTAATTAGCCCTCTAGACATGCATCGGTGGTTGCATAGTCTAGCGCGTCACTCTCTCGTTAGAATTTATTGCTGCTGATGGGGATAACGCAGTTTCAAATCCCGGTAGGGTGTACCAACGGTTATTTTCCCTAATGGGTTTCTCAACCTCGCTTCCAGCAAATGCAGTTACATTGACTTTAAAAGTGCATCTTTCTAATCTCTTTTTGCTAGAGTAATCGATTTATGCATATAATTTGAATTAAAATTAAGATTTTATGGAAAAAAAAAGTTAACTGACCCTCTGCCTTCACCTTAAATAGTACTAAGAGCGCCTCAGCTCGGCAGTCGGAGAATAGATTTTGGAAACAAAATAAAACTTATATTCCTATATCAGTAAAATGTGTTTTTGTCAATAGAACATTCTCCTTATCATCTTAGTTGACTCATCCTTCTTGACTCGGCAAGTGAGGTCATCACTCTGTAGCCACCAGGCCCGGGGACCCTCGACATTAATGTTACTTTACGACGACCAGGCGGATCTTAATTCAATCACCCCGCTGTTAGAATGCAATTTATTGGCTATGATGGAGGGGAAGGGGCCAGCCATTCCACTCGGCCATGCGCAGGGGATTAATCGTAATTTGTTTTTATTAAATTACTCTCGACCCCTCTTTATATTTACGTTATTTTTAAAGCAGTATAAAAAACAAAACTTTCAAGTGTTTTTCCCCCCCAAGTTTAAAGTTTGTTTTACCCACTTCGGTTGCCGCATAGTCTAAGGTGTCACTCTCACATTATACTAGACTGCCGATGACGGGGAGCTCGTGTTTCGATCCCAGTTGGGCGTACTGAGGGTGGTTTTACCGAAATAGTTTTCCACTCTCTACGCTAATGAGGATACACTTAATAAAAATTCAAACTTTCTCGTATCTAACCCATTAGTGTACTTGGTATATATTTGTGTAACCCGAAAGGATAGAAAGACGTAGTGCTAAAAAAAAAAAAAGTTTGTCCTAGTAATGATGCGCTTATTGGGGTTCAAATACCGAAACTATATATATATTTTTAATCGTCTTTGTTGCTGAATGCTGGAAGCTGACGCTGGCAATGTATTGATTGATGTTCGAATCCCTTTCGGGGGAACTTGGAGGTGGTTTTTCTTTCGCACGAGATTTTCACTGTGGTTTTCACATTCTCTCCTCACTATAAGGCGGATGTATTTCTTTTCAGCTACCCTCTTTATTTCCAATCGATTGTAGTAGAGGTTAAATACGGCAAAAGGAGTGGGAAGGGGGTCAAGGTTGGTGAGGCACATTTTTGCCAGGGAAGCACAACTCCAAACTTTATTTTTTTGCAGTCAACATTGATAACATTAAACCATATCATTAGTGTTATTTATTGGTGTTAATAATATCTATCAAAAATTACAGTTGCAGATAACATGACTTGACGTATGAATATGTGAAAGTAGATATACTACCTTTTTATAGCTTTCCCATTTCCATATGTACGAAAATTGTGGTGCAGCTTCAAAATGCACCCAAATTTCCAAAATATATCCACTTCTAATATTATTATTATTAGCACCGCGTCTTACTACCCGTTCGGGTTATACGCACTTACGCTAATGTGTAATGGTAGGGTGATTGGGAGATGAAATGGAGGACCTACAGTTTAACGTGGAATCCGAACCACGGTGGAGGCCTGGCAATCCCCACATTCACAAGATGTCTTGTCAGCGGTGAAGGAAGGGTTTGGTAATCTGATAAATCTTTGCCAGGACCGAGGATTGAACCCCAGCCGCCAGCATAGAAGTCTGACACCTTACCCCTAGACCGCTAGGTCAACCACTTCTAATAACTTAAAGGAAAGTTTCTTTGATGTGGCATACTTTATTAATTTTATTCTGTTATCATTGTTGACTTCATGCAAGATTTCCTTTCCTATATTAGGTCTAAAGAATTCCTCCTTCCCCATCTTTGCAGTAAAGTCACCTATCACAATTTCCATGTGATAGGTTGGTAACTAGTCATACACACTCAGGTGACAGAAACTATCCTTTATTAGGACTTCTTTGTCTTCTGTTGGACGATGTACATTGGTGGTGACCTCCTTGTTACCAATATACTTTACATCCTATAATTAGTGAAAATTGTATATCCTTAACTGCTTACAATCTCTTTCTGTGGATTAGAAAGCCTGTGAATAAAGTATATTCCATTCACGGTAGGAATTGACTTCTGAAAGGCCTTTTTCCCTACCATAAATCTACTATATAGTATGATATTGGTAAGAAAAAAGACCTTTCAGAGAGTAATTCCTACCGTGAATGGAATTTATGTGTCTGCTCCTCCATAAAAAAAAATGTATTCGCCATCTCCTAACCGTCTAACCTTTTGTATAGCCACTATATTTAATCCAAACTTACTTCACTAATCATTAATTGTAGTTCCCCTGGCCTTTATAATCTCCTAATATTCCACGTCCTAGTCCTGATCTCTTTCCTAGCTTTACTATCCCATGACTCCCTTGGAGATCTGACTGGGGGACTATTTTATCTCCGGAACATTTTACCCCAGTAACAGACATAGCAAACTTTTTGAGAGTTTCTTGATTGGATTTTCTTTTTCAGTGATAGCTCATAACGTCCACGCCCCACCCCCTAGCTGGAAGACCAGCCCTATCGGCTGTCCGTGACTCTATTCAATATATTCTTACCTGAAGGACCTACCTACAAACAAAATGTGATACAAACTAAAATATAGGATCATTTTACCATTCTGCTGCTACCCACTGTTTGATCCCCGAGGATGTCCCAACTAATCCCTGTCAGCCGCTTCTGTTCGCGGGGTGTCAGGCTGATGGTGAGGACAACGGTGTGCTCTTCTAATCCTTCGTAACATGACCCATCCGAGAGATCCAGGGATGTGACGTCTTCATAAGGGTTAGCGCGTCAGACTCTAACCAAGGGTTCGTTTCTGTCCTGTTGAGTTTGGGAGGTCTTATTAGCCTGAGAAGAGTTTGGGAAAACGGAATTGACTACTTTGATGAATTTGCTTGGTTCTGACCTGGAAAGACAAGTTTCAAACCCTTATTGAAGACACTGAGCTGTCGCCACTCCTCCCCCCCCTCCCCCCCACATTTTGGTTGTACCCTCTTTTCTCAGGGTGAATTCTGATGTAATTTCTTACATTTCACCTTATTCATCTTGTTTCTTTAAATCAATAAGTTACAGATTGTCTGATAGGGCAGTAAAACGCCTACAGTTTAATTTTGTTAGGAATGATCTTTTAGAAACACAAAAATTGTTTTTGTGGCCAACATTGATGATAATAGACCATACTATTTTTTAGGCATTAATAATATTTATCAAAAGTGATACAAAAACCCTTGTTGGTGGTCGAATAGTCCAGTGAGTCACTCTCGCAGTAGACTGGACAGCCAATGATGGGGAGTTCGTGGTTAGAATCTAAGTTGCGTGTACTGAGAGGGTTTTTTCCTAAATTGTTCTTCATTCTACCTCCTTCCTCATCCCTGACATATTGACGTAACTACAGTAGCCCCATGGATTATTTGGTGCTGACTGACATATCTCAGCTGACGGCTTTGAAAAGTTACCAGACCAAATTATGTATCCTTACGCTGAACCTTATGATCTGCAAAAACATGTGTATAGCAGTTGTCATTTCTGACAGTCAACATTTAGGTATATAATAAATGCTTATTGTCACAAGTCATCTGTGAGCTGTCAGTCAGCACCAAAGAAGCCATGGGGCTATTGTAGTACATACCTATAACCTAATTGAGTGGTAAGACATGCTGATAAAAAAAATCCACCAAAAGCGACAACTGAAGACCACATAACTCGTCGTATGAACACGAAAAAGTAGATCTTGTAACTTTTCTGTCAGATAAGATTCTTTATATGAAATCGGACTTTGGCACACACACTCAAACGGAATTATTCGCCACTCGCCCTTAGTTCTGTACAGCCCTTACAGCTAGTCCCCAAGCCCTTGCAGCCATCGTGCTACAAATCCTCTTACGACGAGCTCGAATTACACGACGCCAAGTCCGACGCGAGTAGTCATGTTTCTAGCCTACCTGAGATGTGCTCTCAGCTCTCCCTACTGACTAAATGTGAGAGCCATCAGTGTGGACTTAGCGAGCGCAGGATGGATATAATCCCACATAGGATATGTTTCAATGTTTCTTTTAATGTACCAGAATCCACTTCACTGGTCGAATGGTCTCTAAGGCGTCACTTTCGCAATATACTGGTTTAATGATAGGGGGAGATTGGGGTTTGAATCCTGGTTGCGTGTACTGAGGACGGTTTTCCCCCTAAGTGGTCTTCCATTCGTCGTCCACCCAAATGCGGGTACACTTTCTTTAAACTCAACCTTTCTAATCCCTTACACAAGCGCTACCTACTTCGGTAGCCGCATGGTCTAAGGCGTCAGTCACTCTCTTGTTAGACTAGACTGCTGATGACAGGGAGATCGGGGTTTAAATCCCAGTCGAGTGTACTAAGTGTGGTTTTTCCAAAACGGCTTTTCTCCAAAATGCAAGTACACTTCCTCTAAAATTCAATCTTCGTCATCCTTAACTAATTAGTTTAGTTATTACATAGGCCTATGCGTATAACCTGAAAAGGTAGTCTAGTAAATATATATATATTTATATATATATATATATATTTCCTATTCTCTCAATGGCACTATTTTTATTTTTATAATTCAAAAGTAGGTGACCTGGTGGTCTAGGGGTAAGGTGTCGAACTTCTGTGCTGGGGTCCAGGGCTCAATCCTCGGTCCCAGCACAGATTTATCTGATTACCAAACCCTTCCTTCACCTCTGACAAGACGTTTATTAATCACAACTTGTGAATGTGTGGAATGCCAGGCCTCCACCGTGGTTCGGATTACACTTTAAACTGTAGGTCTTCCATTTCATCTCACAATCACCCTACCATTACACATTAGCGTAAGGGCGTATAACCCGAACGGGTAGTAAGACGCGGTGATAATAATAATAATAATAATAATATAATTCAAAAGGCACACATTGGCACAACTTTTTATTTTTACCACATTAGACATTTATTATATTTAAGCTTCTCCTTTTTTTGAGACAGATTGCGTTCGTCCCTTTAGAAAATGTTTTATCTACTCATTACGTCAATTCGACACCCTCTCCCATTCCCTCTCTTTTCCTCTCAACCCCATTAAAGACCCGTTTCTGGTCTTTGTTTGGTGTTTTTGAAAAGGTGCTGAGTGCTGTGTTTTAATCTGTACTGTATGTAGAAGGGGAGCTGATGAGATTTCAGCAACCCCCAACCCCCTCTTCACCTCTCTAGGACCTCTAATAGGAGGGTGGGCGAGAGTATTGTGTGTAACATGTGCTCGCACAATGCCCGGATAATGGGGGGTGATCTATTGAACTAGTAGGAGCGTTTCCCATATAGCACTTATCTGCAACATCCGTGATAACACACACACACACAAAACTGCGGGTAGATGGACAGGAAGTCTGGCTACAGATTCAGAGAACTGGTTCTATTCCTGGACGGTGCATAAGAACCTTATAAGTTACATATGGTGATAAGTTGGGGGAGAAAGGAACGCGAGGATAGGTCAGTGTCTTAGAAGTTTTTAAATCAAAACTTTTTATTTTTTGGGGGTGGTGGGTCAAAATTCAAATATATCTCCTCTAGCAACACAAAAGTTTGATTTCTTTCACATAGTAACCTCCCCGTTCTTGAATATCTGTCAAGGGTGTTCTAATATTTAATGACAACTTTATATTATCTTCCTTTTAAAAGGTTTTTCATTTAATTCCGCTTTGCTCATGAAAGATATCCTCCATGTGTGGAAAATTAAACTTTGTTTGTACTCAAACAGTACTCTGTTTATTTAGGTAACAAAAAGTTTTAATAAAAAAAAGTGCAAAAACACTCTTATTTTTTTAAGTTCCCTACATCTGCACCTTAAGGCACTATAATAGTCGAGCAAAGATTCATAAACGCCAGAAATCAAGTGGACTTATTACGTTCCTGGGCGAAGCTGTCCGGCATAACTAACAGGGGAAGAGGAAAACACAAATTACAATACCATTTGTTTGTGGCCCCTTCCCCTTATTAAATTACATCATTCGATTCACAAAGATCCATTATATGCTCCTATACCAGTTGTTACCTTTTATTTCCCATGCATTTAGCTCTTAATGATCAACCAAAATATGTAATAATAATAATAATAAAATCTATGCTGGCGGCCGGGGTTCAATCCTCGGTCCCGGCATAGATTTATCTGATTACCAAACCCTTCCTTCACCTCTGACAAGACATCTTGTGAATGTGAGGAATGCCAGGCCTCCACCGTGGTTCGGATTCCACGTTAAACTGTAGGTCCTTCATTTCATCTCACAATCACCCTACCATTACACATTAGCGTAAGTGCGTATAACCCGAACGGGTAGTAAGACGCGGTGCTAATAATAATAATAATAATAATACTAATACTTAGCACCGCGTCTTAGTACCCTGTCGGTTTGTACGCTTAAGTACTAATTACGCTAATGGTTTAGGAATTGGGAAGGTTGGATATAGAGGAAGTGACCTCGCATTTGCGTGGAGGGTGGGTGGAAAACATTTAGGGAAAACCACCCCCCGGTTCACCCGAGCGAGATTCGAACCTTGATCTCCCCGTCCTCGGTAGTCTAGCTCTACACGAAACCAGCGCGTTTAACTATGCCACAGAGATGGGTCAAAATATGTAGATATTTGGACTCTTCAGAGTGGAAAATTTCAACTTCTTAAATATGCTTACACGTCTATATAATGGTAATAGAACATAGTTTTGTGCTCAATCCCATGTGGACCAAACTCTTGAACTGTTAAAGGTTTTGTCAATATTTAACCTAACCCAAAATCTGCTTGGCGATATGTCAGCTAACAAGTCAGCTCCCCTCTACCTCCTTAAAAAAAGCGACGGATCAGCACTATAGGATCGTTAAGTACTCATCGAAATGAGTAGGATCTAGTAGTACTAATTAAAATGACTAAAAAAAAGTCTTAGTTAACCTAGTTCAACAAAACAACTCGGAGAGATACAATAGATCGAGGATGTCCAGTCGATCAACACATTCAACACCCGGACAACTGACATTAATCTTTTGGACTTTTTTTACATGGAGACGCTTAAAGATTTTAGCGTATTCGTACTCAACACATAATTTATCGGACTTAAAACACTTAGTTAGTTGAAAATGGTTGTCAGACGATTCGAATAAAATCGGGTCATTTTTCAAAAATCACCATCATCAGCCGCAGAAAACCGTGCTGAATGAACCTTACATTAAATCCGCGTGACCACCGTTGTGGGTAGCCCTCTGCATTTGTAATTTACTAGGTTTTATTTTTAAGCATAAACTGTGTGACCTCATTCATTACCTCTAATTATAGTCTATGTGTAATTTTAATTAATTATTAGCCTTTAATGAAGTGAAACAATCAAACTAATAGTGAGACACTCAACTAAATTAATGATTATGTCTACAGCAAAGTAAATTCTGACGATCCAAGAAGAAGAAAAAAAAAGATATTCTTATAATATGAGTCTAAAACATTTACTAAGACCACATCGTTTGTAGCAACAACAAAAACAGCCACATTGAACGTCCTAATTTATTTTTCTCCTAGTGAACTGCTAACAGTTAGTTTTGTCAGTATCATGGTCTGTTGAAGCGTCGTGCCCATATACGAGGAGAACTATAGTAGACATAAAATGACAAAAGACTCTTGCGAGTGTTATCAGAAAATGAAGAGCGATTTTACCTCTTCAGAAAAACGTTCAGGTATCAAAATGGTTTGATTTTTATCAATATATATTTAAGATTGCTAAAGTATGCCCAATTTAGACATATGTGTATGTGCTTAGGTCATCATAAAATAAACATTAATTTTAGACATATTTATGTTGATTAGGTTTAATAGATTATTAATTAGTCCTACAAACTACTTATCATCGTGAAAAATTGCTTTAATGGATTAGTAATTATTCTTGCAAGCTTTGTTCCGCGATAACGTCCAAATGCGTTGACCAGTTGTAACGAGATTTGGCAGGGCCATTCTATGAACCTAAATCAAACAATGTTTGCACATAATTTTTCAATCTGACTATCCGTTTCAATATGGCCGCCGCTCAAATTCTTTTTTGTTTAATAGCTCATCTTAGATAATCGAATTTATAATTCTAAGCAATTTGTAGAGTACCAAGGTCTTGTTTTTTTGTAATTTTTACATATATTATGAGCCTGACGTCTTAAACCGCATGCATATAGGAAAAATATAAATTTAAAATCCATGGAGAGATTATAAGAGATATTTCAACTTGGATTTCAAAGAAAAATGTTAAGAGTGTAGTAACGATAAGAACATGAATAGAGCAAGATCTAATGTTCACTGAACTACTATTAAGACTGTAACTTTAAGAACTTGAAGGAAGTTAGGCCTACTAACCACAGAGCTACTAGTAAGTTTTAGTAGTAACGAGGTGACCTGGTGGTCTAGGGGTAAGGTGTCAGACTTCTGTGCTGGCGGCCGGGGTTCAATCCTCGGTCCCGGCACAGTTTTATCTGATTACCAAACCCTTCCTTCACCTCTGACAAGACATCTTGTGAATGTGGGGAATGCCAGGCCTCCACCGTGGTTCGGATTCCACGTTAAACTGTAGGTCCTCCATTTCATCTCACAATCACCCTACCATTACACATTAGCGTAAGTGCGTATAACCCGAACGGGTAGTAAGACG
>CABEEJ010001088.1:0-35341 GCA_901482245.1 Timema douglasi | reverse complement strand
TTTAAGTACTAATTACGCTAATGGATTAGGAATTGGGAAGGTTGAATTAGAGGAAGTGAACCCGCATTTGCGTGGAGGGAGAGTGGACAACCATTTAGGAAAAAAAAAACCTCAGTTCACCCGACCGAGATTCGAACCTCGATCTCCCCGTCCTCAGCAGCCGAGCTCAACACGACTAGCGCGTTAGCCAACCACGCCACCGAGGTGGGTTATGTAGTTATTAATATTATTAATATAATTCACGTAATACAGATATGTGTTATTATTATTTTATTCATAATTCACAATAGGTATAGTCATTACAACAAAACTAAATACAGTAAATAATCTCAGCAGAAGGCACCTATTTATTAAATATAATAGTATTGCCAATGCACCTCACCCATCGGGGGACACAAAGTAGGCTTTTAATTCCTCACGTACACTTTTAGCATTGGCAGAGTAATTATGATGTGCTCCTCCCTGTAATGGGTGCAGATTCCTATTAGGCATTCCATATTCTCGCCATGTGCCACTAGTTATACCATGTTCAAACTCATGCTCGTTATAAAAACTACCTGGAGGGACATACCCGCTGACAGGATCTTTTCTTTTCATAAGAAAACTATGCAACACACATATTGCCAATACACACCCACCTCAACTTTCTGAGGACTCAGCATTATAAACTCCCTCAAGAGCCTGCATCTATTGGCGATGTGACCAAATACATTTTCCACAATCCTCCTACTTCTAGACACACGGTAATTAAATATACGATTAAGACCTGGCTGGTCTTTATAAGGTAATGGTTTCGTAAGATATGGCTTCATTGGGAACGCATCGTTTGCTACAACAAGATATGTGACTGGTTTCTCTCTTCTGGTAAAGGAATAGGATCTGGTAAATTCAAAATGTTATTCGCTAAAGCTGAAACAGGGATACATTCATTGAGTACACCACTATCTGATATTTTATCAATACAACCAACATCAATATAGGTAAACTTGTATGAAGCGTCAACTAAAGCCATTAATACATTACTATGTGTGCCTTTGTAGTTGTAATAGTAAATTTCACTATCTTTTGGTGCTTACCGCTGAGGGCTCCTACACAGCGAGGGAAATACCACTTGTCTCAAATTGATTTGCATGCCAAAGCCACTTCTCCTCTGTAGATGGTACGAAAAAATACCAATATTATAATTTGTATTCACATATATAAAATTATATTACAGGTCTATTTTGATAACTTATTGTATTTCAGAATCTATGCATCGAACAAGCAGATTCAATTCCTGATACAATGCAAAAAAAAAAAAGTCGAGAACTGAAAGGCATAACTATCTAACACCAAAGAAAGACATACTTTCAGGATAAATAGAAGTTATTGAGTCAGCTCACTGACGATTAACAAATATCTGGAGACTATTCTGCGTCCGAGTTTAGAAAAATAAAGAAACCAGCAAACAAGAGATATTTAAAACTGATAATCAATCATGCCATTATGGAGATAGCTGAAGCAGATGCCCCAGTTTTTTAATCCGGTTGGTTTTACTTCAAGCACTCCATCACCTTCGAGTTTTGTCCATTCCCCTAACCAGTGCACAGATCTAAATGTTCAACAACCCCTAAGTAACAGCACACTCACCAACAGACACTTTGCAGCCATGAATTTGGATCATTACTGAACTATGATAACTGATGATATTGTATTTTTTCTAATTTTCTTAATTCTTTTATTCACATTTTATAAATCCAATAATCTAACGCCCATTCATTGGATTATTCATTCAATTAATCAAATATAGTTAAACAAAAATAATATCAATTAATTATTACAAATGAAATTAAGTTATGATTTTTTTAAGTAATTAGTTAAGAGGAAATGAAAGACATAAATATTAATTTTAAGTAGCACGGTGTATACAATTGAAAGGTACTGATATAAAATGTAGCTTAGATTATGAAAAGCTGAAATAAAATAAATATATGTATAAATTTAAAAAAAGTAATATTTAGAAATAATACTTTCAAGTAGCTCTCTCTTAATAACTCCCACAATGTCCAGCAGACTTCTGAAATAAATGCACTCAATGTTCACACTGGAATTTTGAAGAGATGCATCAATTAATGAATGATACGCATCTCCTGTAAAATAAGAAGGGAATGCTTCTCAATAATATATTACAATAATAATAACATACTTACCAGTAGCAAGGAACTTCATTGGGGGGAATTGAAGCACGTGTGTATTTTCCTTTTGTATTTTACTTCCAACAATTGACAATATTTCTTGCTATTCAACCGAGGACATTCGAGTAAAGTTTCTAAACTTTCGGGCATCTTAAATCTTAAGTTCATTACGTAGGTTATTGTAAGCACCATAACGTTCCCTTCTTAAATATCCACTCCTTAACCCAGCATTGCCTTTTCTTCGGTTTCTTTCTACCAATAGAATTTCTTTAGTTTAGGATTAACAATGCAGGAGCACATTTGACATGTCTGACGAGAGGCATTATTCCTAAATGACTGAAACAAATCCTTGCTCGAGCAATTCTTCTCTCAAGTGTAAACAGCTTTGGGAGAACTCTAGCAAGTCACTTGCTGACACTACTCCCCCGACAGATCTCGCAGCAATTCATTGATGCTAATGTAAACAGACCTAGACAGCTCTCACGCGAGAACTGTCGCAATTCACTTGATAGTGTAACTGTAGCCTAAAATTAATGCCTATTTAACAACTGTCTACGTAGTCCTATGTTTGATATAGTGATAATACCAATAAATATATTTTGATAAATAAGTTACATTTAGAAAACCAACACGATTTATTTGAAGACTATTATTTGCTAAGTTGTCTTCTTAAGTAAACAACCCAAAGGTTGGTTTAGTGTGATTTGTATCCATCAGGAACTGGGGATGGTTAGTGAAACCTGCACCATCTGATATAAACTACATGCAGCCTACTAGGGGAGTTCATGAAGTGTGGGGGCTCACCGGTGCTTTTCATATTTAATTTATATGAGCGAGCGTGAAAGGGTCTACCAATTTTTGTCGGGAAATATATTTTACAATAACTTCCAGGGTCCTTTTACATGCCGCAATCGACATGAGATGGACGGCTTTACTTCCCCTCCGAAGGAAGTTGTGCCACGGATTTTTATCGCTCAAGAAAAATCCATTGAGCTAGGTTTGAACTCATGAACATTGGGTTACAAGGGGAGCATTTTATCCCAAGCCCACCGTGGTCCTTTTGGTTACTTAACTCCGACAGCTGATTGTTGACTGAGTTTGATATAGCAATTTTGTGTTCAGATGAGCGGAGCCGCGACAATAACTTGCAAAATATACACTGGGATTGTTGATTGGCTTATGAGACATTTTAGTCGCATTCGTACTATTATTATAATAATTATATGAGATTTGTAATAATTAAAACAAGCACGTGGGCTTAACGTCAATCTCGATTGATTTGTCTATGATGGGGAGGTCAGGATTCATCTTCCCATCGAGGCCAGTGTGGGTGATATTTCCTAAACAGTTTCCCCTTCCTACCTCCATAAAAACAAATGTAAATTTCTTCTAAATTCTACCTAACCCACAAGTGTAGTTAAATGTGGATAGCCTGGAAAGGTAGAAATATTCAGTGAAAATATAAAAATAGAAAACTATCGTTATAAGGACCTGGAGAGAGAGAGATCAACAAGTAAACCACCTGAAATGTGGGTATTCTGCCACACATCCATAATGCCACTATTGTTGTATTCATAGAAATATAATATTTTAAATAATGGTGTTATTTTATAACTAAAATACATTTTTACGTTTCTGTTTATCATTTTTCAACATGCACACATATCGATTAACCTAACATCGTTGATTGTATGGTCACTTTTCTTCATTATTCCGTTTAACACCATGATAATTTAATCAAAGAGGTAGGTTTAGGCTCACATCCAAAGGTTTACCACAATATCCGAGCGGCTAACTCTGCCAAAGTTTCATAGGACAGCTTCCCTTACTCTCGGTAACTCTCCTTCCTCCCGCCAGAGCGCAGTGCTGTTGTGATTGCCAGCAATTAGCAGCGACATGTCCTGTAGGTGAACCACCTGGTGTGTTTGGTGTTATGTGCGCTAGACATGTAACAATGCTGTATTTCATCTCCCCATTCTCGTATTCCTCGCACGTGGTCATGTTCCCATCGTACACCAGAGGGGGCTGTTTAGTGTTTACCAGCTCCTTCACCTCTCCCCCTCCCCTCTTCCAGCAATCCCGGTACACTCTAAAGAGCCGTGATAAATAGCTGTGTAGCGCGAGCTGATTTATATCTTCTCTTTCAAGGCGAGAGGCTTATATATTTTGCAAAACAAGGGGTTCTCAGATAAGGAGTTCATAGCTTCTGACTCAAGGACAAATCTAAAGCTTATATAGGAGATGACACTCATTGGTAGATAATTCATAAATTTCACTAAAATATGGAGTTTCATAACTTTCACTAAACTATTGGGAATCATAACTCCCACTACAATATGGAGTTTCATCACTAGCACTACAATATGGGGTTTCATTAACTCCCACTAAAATATGGGGTTTCATAACTCCCACTAAAATATGGGGTTTCATAACTCCCACTAAAATATGGGGTTTCATAACTACCACTAAAATATGGGGTTTCATAACTCCCACTACAATATGGGGTTTCATAACTCCCACTACAATATGGGGTTTCATAACTCCCACTACAATATGGGGTTTCATAACTACCACTAAAATATAGGGTTTCATAACTCCCACTACAATATGGGGTTTCATAACTCCCACTACAATATGGGGTTTCATAACTACCACTACAATATGGGGTTTCATAACTCTCACTAAAATATTGGAAATCATAACTCCACTAAAATATGGGGTTTCATGACTTCTACTTCTAAAGCTAGAGGACTAGCACTGCTGAATGTTTCGCCATTGATATTGAACGCCCGCTCGACTTGTGTTACAATCCACACGATTCATCTCACTTTACACACAGGTAAAACCCAGGACCCGTTCGCTAATATATATACATATATCACGGTGGGAGTGTAGCTAAGTGACAGCTAGCAGTGTGTTCTTTATTTCAAACATTGGCTGGAAGTACTATTAGAGCTGTTATAGAACACTTTTTATTAACAATATATTATTACTAAAAAAAATTTCCTCATACGTTTACATTAGTGACGTTAGCCATTGTTTGGTATAAAAAATCTTCTGCTACAGTAGCCCCATAGCTTCTTTGGTGCTGACTGACAGCTCACAGCTGATTTCTGACAATCAACATTTAGGTATATACCTAAATTTTAATGCTAGAAGTGACAGCTGCTAAACACATGTTTTTGCAGATCATATGGTTCGGCGTAGAGATACATAATTTGGTCTGGTAACGTTTCAAAGCCGTCAGCTGTGAGCTGTCAGTCAGCACCAAAGAAGCCACGGGGTTACTATAGCTGTCATTTACCACCACTTCAGTGGCGAATGGACTCTACCTTTAATGATTCCACAATTACGTGGAAATTAATTTAGGCCCATAGATTAGTCCATCTGGGTAAATAGAGTGGACTTTTATTTTTCCCTTGTCCCTCAATATAGGCTCAGTGGAGCACTTAAACCTATAACCAACCACCTACAAACCATGTTCAAACTCGTGCTGCTGCGAAAAATTTACACTTTTCTAGATTTTTCAAATAATTGTCACGTGTTATCATTCTAGACCATCTAGGACCATATAAGGACTTATGTTTTTCTTATAAATACTCTACGCCTTCCCCAATCTCCAAGGAAGTGTTTTAGCCAGCTAAGTAGTAAGGTCCCATGCTAGTTGTTCAATTTTATTCTCTGTAGATGCTAGATAATGAGGCTGGTGTGTGTATATTTCTAATGTATGTATTCTAATACATTGGTTAACAATCAAAATTATTTGTAAATAAAGAAATAATTGTTTGTAATAAATGCTCTTTTTTTCACACCGCTTCCTAAATCCCGTTCGGGGTATAGCCTCCATGGCATATTATTTATCAATTACGCTAATGTGTTAAATATTATGACTGTTAGTTTTAGAGAAAGTGTACCCGCATTTTCTTGGAAAGATTATATATATGAGAGAGAGATGGAATCCATTTAGTGAAAACCACCGTTATTACACCCGATCGGCATTCGAACCCCGATCTCAACGTCATAGGCAGTCAAATATATTGCGAGAGTGACGCCATAGACCATTTGGCCACCAAATCGTGTAAAATTATTTTAAAAAGTCAAGTAATAAGTATGTTTGATAATAAGTAAAATCAGATAATAAGAAACACAAAAATTATGCATTAAGGTGGGAGTGTAGGGGACGCGAGTCAAGGGCAATGTTTTTTGCAGTTTTTTATATCACAATATTTCTTGGTCAAAATAAATCAAATAATTCTCCAGTAAAAACAAAGCTTATTTAGCTTCACACGGTGACCCCAACAGTTGTTAAATATCTGACACGGGTGTTCTGGAAATATTTTTACAACGTTTCATCTGCATTTAAAAAATGTCTAATCTAATGATAATATGCTCATGAGAGATATTCAACAACTGTTGATATCACCATTTGAAGAAAATTAAAGTTCATATTTCTACTTGGAGAAATATTTCCTTTATTTGGGCCGAAAAAAAAAAGTTTTTCTATAAAATTTGCAAAAACACTGGGCTTAACTCACAGTCGCTACGCTCCCACGTTTAGGAGGCACTTTCCTATACAAGAAAACTATTTTTTTAATTTAAATCGCGTCTTGCTACACTATCGTGCTATAGGCTCTACGCATTTTAACTACGAATAATAATAATAATAATAGACTATTTAGCACCGCGTCCTACTACCCGTTCGGGTTATACGCTTTAAGTACTAATTACTCTAATGGTTTAGGAATTAGGAAGGTTGAATTAGAGGAAGTGAACCCGCATTTGCGTGGAGGGAGAGTAGAAAACCATTTAGTAAAAACCACCCCCAGCTCACCCGACTGAGATTCGAGCCTCGGTCTCCCCGTCCTCAGCAGTCGAGCTCAACACGACAAGCGCGTTAGCCAACTACGCCACCGAGGCGGGTTTTTAACTACGAAATAGGAAGTATGAGTAAGATATAATTTAGAGGCATTTCACTTTCATTTTCATAGAGAGGCAAAGGGAGAGACAATCGAAAGAAAAACCCAACCCCAAAAATTCCAGACGGGATTTGGACCTTGACCTCCCCGTTACAGGTTAACAACAGTACACTGTACTATATGAACCTGACGTTTAAACCGCGTGCCCACCGATGTGTGTGGGACACAGTTATTTGTCGAAGTGGTCAACTGAAGGTTTTTGTGGTTAATTATTTATAAAGATAATATTTCGTTAATCCGCTTCGCTGGCCACATGGTCTAAGGCGCTACTTTCGCAATAGACTAAACTGACGGTGACGGTGAGATCGTGGTTCGATCCCGGTCAGGTATACCGAAGGTGGTGTTATCTAAATGATTTCACACACACACACACTCTCTCTCTTTACGCAATTGTGGGTATACTTACTTTAAATTCGACCTTCCTCATATCTAACACATTACCGTAATTAGTTTACCTCCATATGGATATAACCTGAACAGGTAGTAAAACGCGGTGACAATTTTTTTATATTAGATAACAACCAACTAACTAGGGACGTCCATGATTACTATATCTCATAACATTGTCAAGGCTTTTAAAAGTGTAAATTGGTAAATTTAAAAAAAAAAAACAGAGAAAATTTAAGGAAAAAAGGGCAAAATCCAAATTTTAATTCAAATTGAATTATTGCTCCCAACCGTTAAGACAATCAAGACCTTTCTTGCACCTATTTATATTATGGTTAAACTAGTCGTCTGTCTTATTTAATTTAATTTTTATTTTCTAAGTATTTGCTGGCGTCCTTCTGGGCTTTGAGATAAAAAAAAAATTTATGATCCTGGAAAATGTGTTTAGTGTGTTTTCCCCCCTTTTGCCCATACACCTTTCAAATGTAAACGTTGGATCTTTGACTTTTAATTCAAGGTTCTGTGCTCGAATCTCTAGCCGGATACATTTTAAAAATATTTTAATATCCAACTTGTAGCTCAAGCATAACAAATATTTTTCGAATGAACTCTTAGAATACATTAAATATTTATGGGTAAGTATTGTTATTTCTACCCTTGAGTTGTCCTAGGTATTTTATATTGTTCTGTTTGTATTTTTATTTTAACTCTATCTTGACGTCTAGAATAAATACAATTAATTAGGATAGTTGAGTAGGAATGAGAAGGGTTGAATATAGATGTAATTTAACTGGATTTGCGAGGAAGGAAAGTGGGAAACAATTTAGAAAAAAAAAATCCTTGTGAACCTACCTAACTGTGACTCGAAATCCGACCTCCCCGCCACCGGCCTAGCCGAGTCTGACATTTAGTTCATGTTATTCGTGGATTGATGTAAACGGTTAGGGATTGAGAAGAGATATATATGCTTTTCTGTTTTATTATATTTTCCTAATTATTCTTGGATTATGTTATGAATTATTTAAAGAATCTTTAAAATGAGCAGGTTATAACTATAATTAATAATACTTTTATTGCCTACACACATTATTGAGTAGATGGGTTAGTATTAATAAATAAGAAGTAATAAATCGAATATAGTTTAGACCTAATTTAATATATTAATTTATTCTTACTTTGTGTAACACACAAAAATATATATAAAATTACATGGCGTTGGCGCTCAAGCGAAATACACCGACCGAGCGACCGCCACCGTAAGCAATGATAGTGTCATGTGGTCAGCACAAACAACCCTCCAGGCGTTAATCTCAGTTTTCTAGACATGATCTGCTTCTTATTTATTCATCTAGCTTCTCATTTGTCCCGGTTTCAGACCCACTATTTCACAAATAAATTTGGAGGTGGATTGGATCGAACCCGGAATTTCTGGATCTGTAACCAGGAGCTCTGACCACTAGTCCACAGTGACGATGGATTCTCCAAGTTAATCCTGAATATGCATAAAACACATTCAGTATTTATGTGGAGAATTACTCCCTAGTACACCCGGTCGAGATTCAAACCTTTATCTTTTCTTCATCGCCAATCCAATGTGTTGCGCGAGCCTGACTCTTTGGACTCCATAACCACTAATGTGTATTTCTGAGATCTGCTGTAACATAATGTTTACACCGCCTGTCTAAGAAAGTTTCTACCCTTACAAAATGTCATACGCTACCCCAGTTCGTAGAGAGCGTTACATTTTCCCTACTTCTGGTAATTTTTATGGTATTTATGTGACGAAGCTTCCGATCAATGTTGTTCTCGCTGGCCCGCCAAGATGGCCGCTGTTAGAAATAGTGGGAGGGGCTTGAGTTTTACGCAGTCTACATTGATCACCTCGTCGTTTTACTCTAGCTTGTTCGCGATTAAACCAGCTTGCCCCTGTGGACATGCGCGGCAGGCAACCACTCTCACGCGGACGCCATCTTGGTCTCGTACTCTGTGCTCATGGCAGGGGAAAAGGAAGGGAAATGACTATACCGCGTCGCCCGCTATTTTTTTATCTAGTGAATAATTTAAGGGCTAGTCCGCTAATTGGTACATTCTAAAACGTTCTTCTAAAAACAATTAAAGTTATAATTAAAAAACTATTTATTTATTTACAGTGAAGATTCTCGGAGTTGTCCGTAATGGATACGTTTTTATAGACCTAAAATTAAATTTAAAATATATTTATTATGTATTATAATGGAGAAAGGATGTAAAATCTAGTGGTAGACCAAACTTGATAAACTAACATCGACTTGGCTGGTATTCGAACACCGTTCTCTTCGCCATTTGTTTATTGTCCTTACGGCCTTAAAAAAATATCTAGCCATTGCATAGCATCTTCAACAAATTTTAATTTTCAAAACTGTCAAATTTGGCCCACGGCAGTTTAAATCATATTCTATTAATTAATTTAAAACTTTCAAAAACTAGACTGTTCTTTGTTTTTTTATCAAAGGTTTCGGAACTTTTTTCCGGTGAGTTTCGAAATTATATCGTTATTAAATCAATAGGTCTCCTATATCTTTGTGGTAGAATACTGATCTGGGGTAGGTTGTGTTTTTTTGTCTAAGACTGAAGTTTAAGCACTCCGCTACAGGTATTAAATGAGAAAAAATATTAACATCCAAGTCAACTAATTTTAATTAGTAAAGTGATCCGAAATTTACAAATTCGTTGGAAGGCCTTTGTACAGAATAATTACTATTAATAATACGAATAATGGAATTAATCTTTACAGCTAAAAATCTAGAAAATTTAGCTCCTTTATTGGATACCCCTAAGCTTCGATTATACTGTGTCAAAATGTGTATTCTATTTTTAAATTGAAATACTCTATAATAGTTTTAAGTCTTAAGTGATTCAATAGATTGTTCACGAATAAATTACTTAAACTATGTCGAATTTTAAGAAAATACAGGCGCGATTCAAATGTAAATTTTGATTCCTTTGCGGCAGTTAATTACACTGTAAATCTATGTGAACCCACATTAAAAGTCAACGAGATACTTATCTGGACAAACCATTTCGTAGATGCAATAAAATGCCATAAAACGAAACTAAAAGCCAGCCAACATTTTAAAGCTGTATTTTAAACAGGGATGAATGTAAAAAATGTAACCCTGTATGGGTGTTTGAAGAATGTAAATGTCAAACGTTCTAGGTGTCAAAAATAAAATTGTTCAGGAAAGACAAGAAAACCTTTTTTGGATTATAAGTATTGTATATTTTTGTCTGAAAAACCCCAATTATTGTTTACTACACTATACCATATAATTAAGGCTTAGCTCAAAATTATTAACTATTGGACCATAATTAAATTATTAAATATACTCTAATAGCTAAGAACGTTCCATGTTCCATATATATTTACCCTAAGTTATTTATGGGCTACCATATATTCTAAGTGCCTTTGGTTTATAAGGCACTTGTAACAGCTGGCAGATAAAGCACGTGGCATGTACAACTAGTACTTTAAATTATCACTAATATTAATTACTTCCAAAGCTGTTGGCACGTGTAACAACTATGACTCATGGCACATACGCTAGAACATAACTCCGTCAAAAAAACACATTTAAAAAAATGGCACTTAGAACGCTTAACATTTTTACTCTTCATTTGTTAAGTATAATAGTGTATACCTGTGGGTTGAGGGCCACAGGTTGTAAAACGCCCCGTAGGAATGCTGCAGCTGAAAAGTTTGGGTAACGCTGCCTGTTTTTATTATGGTTGCCAGTAGGTGATGATTATGACGACTGTAAAGCAATAAAACTATAAAAGCAACCAGACATTCTCATCTGAGCTAGGAGATTGTGAGCGCTGATTGACCTGTACCAATGTCGTTTATTTTTAACACTTCTAAACATGTTAGGGGCTACATTTTTGTTCATGGTTTTCACTGAAATAAAATGGTTTGATATCAGCAGAAAAAAAAATTAAGGCTTGGTCACCAAGTACGTTATTTATGACTAAAGTTTATGCATTCGGTACCAAATATAGTTAATTCTCTTTTCTACATAAGTTTACTTTGTGCACATACAACATTTAATTGAGCGCTGTTAATAGTTGATTCATAAAATAGTTATTATCTTTTTAGAGAAATTGTTTTATTATCGATGATCAAACTCTATTAACATTTTGTTTAAATTGAAAATTGACACCTGGACACGAGAATCTAACAGAAACCTTCACGTTATTACGTCACTGCTTTACCACTTAACTATCTAGTAGTATGATTTTTAGATACGGCTATGACTGTACTTAACAACTACAATAGCTTGTATCTTTGATCTATCTTTTCACATGGTTTATTCGCATTGTTTAAAATAAACAGATTTAGAATTGTTGATACTTATTATTTAAATACAATACATTAATAACAATAATAAACTTTAAAAAAATAGATGTGCCCTTCATTTAATAAAAAGTAAAAGAAAAATATAAATTATACTTTAATGTCTGTGAAGGATTGAGTTTCTTTTTCTTCTTAAACTTTTGTGAAATAAATTATAAACGCATTATTTGAGGATGAACCCAAGTGGTCACAATGTCAAGCTAATTTATTCTACTTTTTCCATTGGTGCGGTTTGAACCTCGGTCAGGTGTACTGAGGTTGCTTTTCCCTACATACATGGCGGGTACATTTTCTAATAAATGCTACCTTCTGTTTCCCAACCGCATACGTGTAGTTAATATACATACGTTTAGCACGAATAGGTAATGAAACGTGATTTTTTTTTATAAATATGTTTACCCCCTTAGGAATAGGCCTAAGGCAAACTTTTCATACGAAATAAACTTTATAATAACGATTCACTTTTCTCAAATTTGAATTATTTTGTTTTAACTTTATTTATATATTTCGGGCTTATAATAACATACTTGTGACACATTCTCGACGAAAGTTAGCTTATTCCTCTGGAAAGTCTATAAATAGACTATACTTCTGGCTAATGATCAGAAAAGATGAAACATGTAATGCCTTGAGAACAACTCATTTGTAAAATGAACCCCACCACTTCACATGGCCATCTTAATTTATAGCAAGCTGCTTAAAAGTAGGCATTAGCTTTTTAAACGATGAAATAGGCTGGCTGTGCTTTCATGGTACAACGATAATTTTACTCGGGTAGTTAAATATAGCCATATCTAACACACACACACTCATATATATATATATATATATATATGCTTTATATTAAACTATTTATTAATAAAATAACTTTTACTATGCAGTTTTTAAAAGTTTGTCGACGCCAACATGGTTTTATGGATGTAAAGCGAGGGTTTGTCAGGAGAAATACAAGAGCCAGGTGAATGTTGTCGGAATGAGATTTCTAAGAAATGTAGGTGGAAAAACTCGTATGAACAGAGTCAATGATGAATGGGTGCTGAAGGAGTGCGGTTTGAGAGGTAATCCAATGGGCCACTCTGAATGAAGCGTCTTACGTTGGTTTGGGCATGTTGAAAGGATGAGTGTGGATGGGGAAACGATGTAAATATATGAAGGTAGAGTGTGTGGATCAAAAGGAAGAGGTATGCCAAGCAAGAAGTGTTTAAGTGTTGTAGGTGACGAATGTGTGAAAAAGAGAAACATTAAGAGTTTTAAGAATAAACGGCCTCCACCGTGGTTCGGATTCCACGTTAAACTGTAGGTCCTACATTTCATCTCACAATCATCCTACCATTACACATTAGCGTAAGTGCGTGTAACCCAAACGGGTAGTAAGACGCGGTGCTAATAATAATAATAATAATAATAAGAAGAAGAAGAATAAAAGAGCATGTATGACTCGCTGTATGGATTTTAACAAAGCGAAAGGAGTTTTACACGGATAGGGAATTGTGGGGAAAATTAGGGAGGCTGGATTAAGTACGGAGTTGTTTTTTGAGCTACATGTACAATTTTTTGCACACCCCGTAAGGGAATGCATGATTAGATATGTATATATGTGTGTGTGTCGGTGAACGCATATAAGGATCTTTATAGGAGGGGACTTGTATAAAATACAATATATTTTTTGGTCAAGCTTAATAATACTTTACTCTATGATTAGTATAATTTTATAGGGATTGATAATATTTAAAAAAAGTGAAATCGTGAAATCGCTTGACGTCTGAATATATATATATTAGCTCCACTTCTTAGTATCCGTTTGGGTGAGTATATAAAAATATAATGTCTGTAACTCTCAAATTATTTCATTTTCATTTATTTGAGGTATTTAACGTGCGCTCTCTGAACCGACTGATTATATCAGCACATGACTTATAAACTAACTTAAATTTAGAACAGACACAACACCCAGTTCGCTAGCCGTTAATTTATTACTTTGAAAGGGTAAACCCACTATTCACCAATGACAATTTTTTCAGCCATGCCAGGAATCAAACCCAGTAGACAAACATACTACCGACTGAGCTAAGGGGCCGGACATTAAAATTGTTTTTCCTAATACAATCTTATTTTGGTAATATAGTTAAATTTTCATCGTAATTTTTGTATTAGTTAATTTATCATTTTTTTTCGACTGCTTGTACAAAATTCAAAATTTCTACCCTATCGGAGAAGTTTTTATGGTTATATTGGAATAGTCCATTTACAAAGCTGACAAATTCTAATTTTATTTCGTGCTGAAAAGTAAAAGTAAATTTTATAAAGGTTTCAAGCTACTTCTTCCCCCCACCCCGACCTTTTCACTTCCCACAATCCACTTTTAAATTTTAAGATTTAATAATATTATATTGTATATTTACTTGCTGGTTAAATTTCAATTCAAACCACATAGACTTGTATTGTTCTATATTAGTTGTCCCAATTTCGAGCTATCCCATTTCCCGGGCTTCGATTTTCAAATTAGATATGTTCAGACGTCATTCGGCTCTCCGGGAAGGTCTATTGAACCTCCATTTTATATCACACCAAACTTTTTTATGTTCGTTTTAGGAATGTTAAGGGAACACTCATCTCCATTTACTGCTTATTTTCATTTTGAAACTTTAGGCTCAGACCTTAACGGTCGTTGGGGGTGATTCTTTTATCCGCCTAACAAATTTCAAATTTTAACACACACACACACACACAAATAATTTAGTTTTGGGGAATTTTAAACACCTCATTCCACCAATCCACTTTCTAAATAGTAAATATTTAACACTTATTTTATTATTGTAGTAATCCCTCTACATTCCTGGCAAATTTAAATTTTCTGCCTCATCTAAAAGTTTTTTCTGTAGGCCTATATAATATCCCCCATGTTTCCCAAAGTTCCAATTAAATTTTAATATTTTCAGCCCTTAATATTTATTTGGAATGACATGTTTACCTTCCTGCAGTTTATTTACTACCACACTAGGAAGTAGTTGTTTGTAATTATTTCTGGAATGTTGTATTCCCCGCTTCCTTTTCTCCATTTCACTATTAAAACTTTTAAATTTTAAGTTTTTGTCAATAATTGGGAGTTGTCTTGGTACCTGTCTGCCAAATTTTAATTTTCTATCTCAGTTAAAAAAATTCTAACTATGGGGCGATCCCTCCACCTCCCTTCTATAAAAAAACTTAGGCCTAAGTTTCCAGGCACAGGATTTGGTGAAATATGGTGATGATGTAAATCATTGAATGGGCTTTGCCTTTTATACATTTAGATTTCTTCTTTTGATGATCAGTTTTCCCAGGATTCAGCTTAGAATTTGAGAGTCAGGATTCTTAGATAAAATAAAATTTGAATTCGAGATTTCGGGATTCGTAGGTAAAATGAAGATAAGAATTTGAGTTAGCAAAATAGTATATTCTGCCCAACTCTAGTTTAACTACTGTGAATGTGTTGTTTTAAAGTGGGACATGGTTTTTGTGTGTGTAGGTCCTCAAGTACTGCGACCATCTTCACGGCAAGTGGTACTTCTCCGAGGTGCGAGCCATCTTCTCCAGGAGATATCTGCTTCAGAATGTTGCCATCGAGATATTCCTCGCCAGCAGGAGTGAGTATATATTCCTATTTTATTCGTTGTCTGATTTAAGTCAACCTCCAGCCCTCGCAAATACCTAAAATGTCCCTATCGAAATATTCCTCGCCAACAGATTACATTTTCAGAAATCAAAACCACTTTATTCGAAAGTCTTATTGTTGGCAAATAGCAAATAAAAAATACTCAAAATAAAAATCAACACTACAGACTGAGGCTAATTTCTTACTTTCTTGATACCCCTAGGGGGGAATTGTGATCCTAAAATTTATAATTCAATATTTTTTTATGGATGTCGACGTTTCATGAGTCCTTCCTCTAAACAAAAACAACAAAAATGTTTTCTCGATGCCGTTTGTTTGTACCTAAACCATTTTACACATCGAGATAAAACAAAGGGAATTTTGGAATTATTTATTCTACCCTAAAATAAATTTAATATTCTTAAGGGTTAAAAGAGAAGAAAAATTCGATTTTACCGAAATCCTCTCCAACGCTACGTTAAAATCTCGACTATATACGGCCCAAAAGTGTTTACGTCTGAATCTTGATTATATAAACAGGCTTAACGTCTGAATTTCGACTATATACAGGGCCCTAAAAGTGCCGACATCTGAATTTCGACTATATAAACTGCCCTAAAAATGCCGACGTCTGAATATCTACTATACACGGTCGTAAAAGTGATTTTGACCTAATATCTACTATATACACGATCCTAAAAGTAATTATGGCCTATTATATACTATATATATGGTCCTAAAAGTGATTATGGCATAATACGTACTATATATATGGTCCTAAAAGTGCTGACGTTCGAATCTTGACTATATACACGGCCCTAAAAGTGCTGACGTCCGAATATCGACTATATACATGGTCCTAAAAGTGCTGACGTGGGAATATTGACTATATACACAGTCCTAAAAGTGCTGACGTCCGAATATCGACTATATACACGGTCCTAAAAGTGCTGACGTGTGAATCTTGACTATATACACGGTCCTAAAAGTACTGACGTCTGAATATCGACTATATACACGGTCCTAAAAGTGTTGACGTCCGAATCTCGACTGTATACGCGGTCTTAAAAGTGCTGACGTCCGAATCTCGACTATATACACGGTCCTAAAAGTGCTACCCAGTGGAAGGTGCAGAATGGGGCAGTGGCCAAGTCCCTTTTGACTTCTCGCGAGGGGTGCATAGAAGAGGTTGGTCGATATCGACGGCGGTACCCGGCGTCCCGGGCCTCGTGCTGAGGTATCATCTATCAGCCGTCACCATGGAGACAGGCCGCTGCAACCCCCGTTTCCTCCCCTCGCCGTTACGCTTGGTTCACATGAATGTTTCCCAAACCGTGGTACGCGTAGCTCCAGGGGTTCGCTACCTCCCAATTGCTTTTACTAATCATATTTAAAAAATGTTTATTTTAATCTGATGGGATCAGGTCCAATCTGAAAATTTACTTGAAAGTTTTTAAGAAGAAAGTATTGAAAAATATATTTGGTACCAAGAGAAATTAATGAACAAACAGGAAAATGGAGGAAGTTGTTTAGTGAAGAACTTAATGGCATCCCCATAAAGAATCTATATGAGGGTTTATTTAATACATACAACGATCTTGTCTGTCTTATCTTTATAGGATCGAAATGTTTGTTCCTCTTACAGCTTTTGTCTTTGCCAAATCTTCCTCTTCTTTTTTATTAATTTGTTTGAACTTGAACTCACAATTCATCGTTACCTGGTTGTGGTCACTATCAATATCGGCGGAGGGGTAGCTCTTGCTGTTCTTTACTTAGTTCTTAAACCACTGATTAACTAGATATAGTCAATCACGTGTCTCCTCATGTGTCCTGGAGCTTTCCACGTGTATCTTCTCTCGTGTGGTTTAAACAGACTGTTCGTTACTATCAGTTTGTTCCATCATGCAGAATTATATCACCCTTTGTCCTCTCATCTATTCTTCCCAGTCCGTAGCTACCCACTTACAGTAGCCCCATGGCTTCTTTGGTGCTGACTGACAGCTCACACCTGACAGCTGACGGCTTTGAAAATTTACCAAACCAAATTATATATCCCTACACCAAACCATATGATCTGCAAAAACATGTGTTTAGCAGCTGTAACTTCTGACAGTCAACATTTAGGTATATACCTAAATGTTGACTGTCAGAAGTCAGCTGTGAGCTGTCAGTCAGCACCAAAGAAGCCATGGGGCTACTGTATCTACTGTATCTCCTTCTCCAACACTAACATTCCAGTCGCCTAGTAAATAAACATTACTATTTATCGAAACCCTTGGCCATGATATATATATATATTTTAATTTTAATTTTTAACTTGCACTTTCTAAACAAATACTATATAATCACGAAATTATCCTGGTACACCACGCCTAATATTTTATACCAAAATCTCGAGCCTAAATGTTTATTTTAGTAAAAACTTAATACGATGCTTTGTGTGGAACATAAAAAGAAAATGTGATATTTTTTTATCAATCTTGATTCAACCTTGCTAGATTTATTATTTCAACCTCAATACATTCTCTAAAAAAAAAGGGGAAAGCTGCAGAATATTTTATTCGACTTGTGATGAGATTATAAAATTAATTCTAATAACTTTGGTAACTGTCATACTTCCCATTGTATGATAATAATAATTCCACAATAAGGTGTTAAAAAGTATATAACCGTATTCAAATATCTTCATTGGCAACATTTGGAACTCAACCAAAATTCGTGATCTACTACTCTAACCATATAGCCATGAATATTGGCTAGATCATCAACATGATGGCCTTCCAAAATATTTTAGAGAGAAACAAAAATTTAAAAAATATCTTTTATTTTATTTTCAACGCCTATTTCTCACCCTTTTGGGCTATAAACATTTTAATTTATTGAAAGAAGAATTTAGAGGAAATGTACCCCATTTGTGGGGAGGTAGGTGAAAAACCATATAGATAAAAAAAAACTCGATTAACTTGACTAAGATTCGAACACCCGCCTCCCCGTCAACGGCAAAATGGACTCGACGCGCCTTACCTCTCGTTCTCTTGCCCACCGATGCGGGTTTTGAAAGATATTGATCATGAACCAGGGACCTTTTTTTAAAAAAAAATCTACCATCCACCATCTCCCCTCGTCCACCCCGGCTCCAAATGACAGAACAAAAGGTATATCAAGGACACCGGGAAGGTCTGTAGGGGACCCGATCTGTCTAGGTATCCACGATGGCTGACATCGCCTGGTTTGTCGAGGGGGGTGTCTTATCTCTGTGGAGACATCGGTGGAAACTGCCCTGGCCTGCAGTGTCTTTTGTTTCACTAGACCTCAACACACATTCCTCTCTCTCTCTCCCTTCTGTTTTTTACCACTGCGTCTCATTTCTAGTTCGGGCTATACGCATATATATTGATTAACTTAAATACGTTAAATTGGCAAGGATCAGGACGGTATAATCTAGAAGAAATGTACCTTCATCTGCCTGGAAGGAGTATGTTAATTAATTTAAATAAAAACTACCCTCTATACACCCAGCCAACAAGGGCTCCCTCTCCTGGAATTTTATAATTTTAAGGACTCAACCAAGTGGTGAGTGGGGTATATGTGTACTTACAAAAAAAATTTTTGCTAAAGATATTGCAAAATTTTCTAGCAGATCCTCCTTAGAAAAATTATCTCTATACGCTCTTTCCAACCAGTATTTGACCCCCCTCTCCCCGACCTTATCCGTCACCGGAAACCAAACTAAATTATCAGACTAGATTTACGAAGAAAATTTATGACCTAGACAACTATAGCGTGTACCATGCCAACGCTATCCGTTCAGGTTATGTGCTTTTGTATTAATTAATGAGTGATTTAGGGGTGAGGAAGGCTATATATATAGGACGTGTACCTGCACTTTCGTGAAAGGAGAGAGGAAAATAATTAGGGAAAAAACCATCCCCAACACACCCGACCCAGATTTGAACCTTAATTTCTTCGTCAGATCGGCAGTCTAGTCTACTGCGAGAGTAACGCCTTAGACCATCCGGCCACCGAAATGGGTTCCAGAAATGTCTACATGGTGTTTCATGGGGGAAGGCTGGATTTATCACTGGGTTTCATATCTATGTTGATTTTTAAAAATTATTGTGCATGTTTTCATCGTAAATAAACAAATATCTCCCGATTCCGAATAGTATTAAGTCTGAGTCTCTATTTTACTGCCACAAAAACTGCTAAACTACTAAACTAAAAATATGACATTCACTCTTGATGTGAAAAGCTACGTAATAGGTCGGAGAAGAGGATGGTTAAGGCTAAACGTATATTTGGTATTATATGGGAGGGGAAGGGTTAAGTTGTTTATGGATGACCCCTTTTAATGACTAATGACCCTTGGTACGGCTCTTGAAGCACACTTGGTGAAATAAAAGTACCTCCCTTCAAAACCTATGGTTTCTTGTCAAATATTTCACTTTAACATTATTTTTTTATAATTTAAATTCTTTTAAAACGTTTTATAGTGTCGGTATCTAGAGTTAATCTCCAATTCGATCTGAACTACTTGATATACGTATACTGGGAAATTGGTCAACTCCCGAGACTAAACTATATATACGACTCTATTGATTTATATTTGGACGTCCTCCATTAGACCTGAACTACTTGCTGGTCGTGTATATGGTAGATATTTGTATATCCCTCATTAGACCTGAACTACTTGCTAGTCGTGTATATGGTCGATATTTGTTATGTCCCTCATTAGACCTGAACTACTTGCTAGTCGTGTATATGGTCGATATTTGTTATGTCACTCATTAGACCTGAACTACTTGCTAGTCGTGTATATGGTAGATATTTGTATATCCTCCATTAGACCTGAACTACTTGCTGGTCGTGTATATGGTAGATATTTGTATATCCCTCATTAGACCTGAACTACTTGCTAGTCGTGTATATGGTCGATATTTGTTATGTCCCTCATTAGACCTGAACTACTTGCTAGTCGTGTATATGGTCGATATTTGTTATGTCACTCATTAGACCTGAACTACTTGCTAGTCGTGTATATGGTAGATATTTGTATATCCTCCATTAGACCTGAACTACTTGCTGGTCGTGTATATGGTAGATATTTGTATATCCCTCATTAGACCTGAACTACTTGCTGGTCGTGTATATGGTAGATATTTGTATATCCCTCATTAGACCTGAACTACTTGCTGGTCGTGTATATGGTAGATATTTGTATATCCCTCATTAGACCTGAACTACTTGCTGGTCGTGTATATGGTAGATATTTGTATATCCCTCATTAGACCTGAACTACTTGCTGGTCGTGTATATGGTAGATATTTGTATATCCCTCATTAGACCTGAACTACTTGCTGGTCGTGTATATGGTAGATATTTGTATATCCCTCATTAGACCTGAACTACTTGCTGGTCGTGTATATGGTAGATATTTGTATATCCCTCATTAGACCTGAACTACTTGCTGGTCGTGTATATGGTAGATATTTGTATATCCCTCATTAGACCTGAACTACTTGCTGGTCGTGTATATGGTAGATATTTGTATATCCCTCATTAGACCTGAACTACTTGCTGGTCGTGTATATGGTAGATATTTGTATATCCCTCATTAGACCTGAACTACTTGCTGGTCGTGTATATGGTAGATATTTGTATATCCCTCATTAGACCTGAACTACTTGCTGGTCGTGTATATGGTAGATATTTGTATATCCCTCATTAGACCTGAACTACTTGCTGGTCGTGTATATGGTAGATATTTGTATATCCCTCATTAGACCTGAACTACTTGCTGGTCGTGTATATGGTAGATATTTGTATATCCCTCATTAGACCTGAACTACTTGCTGGTCGTGTATATGGTAGATATTTGTATATCCCTCATTAGACCTGAACTACTTGCTGGTCGTGTATATGGTAGATATTTGTATATCCCTCATTAGACCTGAACTACTTGCTGGTCGTGTATATGGTAGATATTTGTATATCCCTCATTAGACCTGAACTACTTGCTGGTCGTGTATATGGTAGATATTTGTATATCCCTCATTAGACCTGAACTACTTGCTGGTCGTGTATATGGTAGATATTTGTATATCCCTCATTAGACCTGAACTACTTGCTGGTCGTGTATATGGTAGATATTTGTATATCCCTCATTAGACCTGAACTACTTGCTGGTCGTGTATATGGTAGATATTTGTATATCCCTCATTAGACCTGAACTACTTGCTGGTCGTGTATATGGTAGATATTTGTATATCCCTCATTAGACCTGAACTACTTGCTGGTCGTGTATATGGTAGATATTTGTATATCCCTCATTAGACCTGAACTACTTGCTGGTCGTGTATATGGTAGATATTTGTATATCCCTCATTAGACCTGAACTACTTGCTGGTCGTGTATATGGTAGATATTTGTATATCCCTCATTAGACCTGAACTACTTGCTGGTCGTGTATATGGTAGATATTTGTATGTCCCTCATTAGACCTGAACTGCTTGCTGGTCGTGTATATGGTAGATATTTGTATATCCCTCATTAGACCTGAACTGCTTGCCGGTCGTGTGTATGTTCTATATTTGTTATGTCCCTCATTAGACCTGAACTACTTGCTAGTCGTGTATATGGTAGATATTTGTATGTCCCTCATTAGACCTGAACTGCTTGCTGGTCGTGTAGGCCAATATGGTTGATATTTGTATATCCCTCATTAGACCTGAACTGCTTGCTGGTCGTGTAGGCCAATATGGTAGATATTTGTATGTCCCTCATTAGACCTGAACTACTTGCTGGTCGTGTGTATGTTCGATATTTGTTATGTCCCTCATTAGACCTGAACTGCTTGCTGGTCGTGTAGGCCTATATGGTTGATATTTGTACGGCTAACTCCTGAGACTAGACTATAAATACGGCCCCAAGTCTATTATAAATGTGAGTAGCTCTCACCAAATCAACGTACGTAATTTGAGCATCAGGGTGTGTTTATTTATAATCTGGAAAGGCCTCCATCATGTTCTCGTTGTCTCTTTCCAACCTCCATCATGTTCTCTTTGTCTCTTTCTATCCTCCATCATGTTCTCGTTGTCTCTTTTCTTCCTCCATCATATTATCTTTGTCTCTTTCCAGCCTCCATCATGTTCTCGTTGTCTCTTTTCATCCTCCATCATGTTCTCTTTGTCTCTTTCCAGCCTCCATCATATTCTCTTTGTCTCTTTCAAGCCTCCATCATGTTCTCTTTGTCTCTTTCTAGCCTCCATCATGTTCTCTTTGTCTCTTTCCAGCCTCCATCATGTTCTCGTTCCCGGACCAAGCCACCGTGAAGAAGGTTATCAAAGCTCTCCCGAGGGTCGGCGTGGGCATCAAATATGGCATCCCTCAGACCAGGTGAGTACGATGTACTTCTTTGGTAAAAAAGAGAATATTGACGTAAAGGGAACCTAGATATACACGGCATTATTGCCGATAAGATGTGCTTCATGAGAACTACTTAAAGCGTTCAGCTCATCTTCCATTAACCATGATTTTGTATAGCACCGCGTCTTACTGCCCCTCCGGGTTGTACGGCTATATACTAATTACGCTAATGGTCTAGGGATGAGGAAGGTTGAATCTGCCCGCTTCGGTGGCTGCTTGCTACTCTCTCAATAGACTAGACTGCTGGTGACGGAGAGATCGAGGCTCAAGTCTCGATCAGGTGTACTCAGGGTGGTGTTTCACTCTCCCTCCACGCATATGTGGGTACATTTCCTCAAAATATAACCTTCCTAATCCCTAAAACCACTAGCGTAATTAGTACATAATTGTATAACCAGAACTGGTAGTAAGACGTAGTGCTCAAATAAGGTTGAATTTAGAGCATGTGTATCCAAATTCGTTTGGATAGAGAGTGGGAAACCATTTAGGAAAAAAACACGCTCAGTAAACTCGACCGGGATCGAATCACGATCTTCCCGTCATCGGCAGTCTAGTCTATTGTGAGGGTGACGCCTTATGCCATGTAGTCACTCAAGTGGGTAACCGAGAAACTAGATACATGATTACGCTCGAACCTTAAAACTTATCGGAAGGGGTGATCAAGTGGTCTGGGGCGTTTAACTCGCATGACATGCATTTGGTTTTCGTTGACTTGAAGAGCGAGGTTTTGATCTCGGCTGTGTTTACTGGGGTTTGGGTGACCATACACACTGTTATTTGGGGCGATGTTTTGTTCTCCAACAGAACAGACGGTAGTACCAATTAGGGATGGAACAAAGTAACCGAATCAGTTACTTTGCAACAGTTGCGCTGCTGAAACTGATGTGAAGCGAAGGCTGTTGCAACAGCGCTCGTTAGTCTGTGAATTAAGCATTTAACTGAGCTCAAATTTATTTCATGTTTCAACCTGTCGCATTAGTCACTCACCACTCTACCACTGATGCTTATTATTGTTCAAATGTGTTGTCTCTTCAACTTGATTATTTTTTATTTATTTAGCACCACGTCTTACTACCCGTTCGGTTTATATGCTTTCAACTTGATAATATATATTGTTTATTTGATATAATGATTAGTGTTTAGTTAGATATAGCTTTCAGTTTTAATTCCAATGAGTTATGTACAAAAACAGTCTTATGGTCATTTACAATATGTTGCAGAATGAATTTGTAATTTCATTTTAATCTTAAACTTCTTTTAATGACTTTCATAAAAAAAAAGTTACAATATCAAAAGGTTAAATAAATTTGTACACAAAATAATATATTCTAAAGCATATAAGTAACATTGATTATTTAATTTTAAATTTAACTTATCTATTAAATTTGTATCGTCTCATTATTTTGGCAGTAAATATTTTTTAAATTACGTCTGTTTTACAACATCAGTTACGCAATGCATTCTGGTGCGGCAGAGCACGTTAGTTAAAACAACACAGTCGATTGCTACCACCAGCCTGCTACTAATTGTTGCATCGCATCACTTTAATTAAACTGATGCTTAGCTGCAACTGTTACAGGCGTAACTGATTCAGGAAAACATCGACCTACTCTATCCCTAGTACCAATACACCCATGTCCTGTTGTCACACACAACAGGCTGTATAGACTATAATGCACCCATAGGTACTGGTTTTTAACCAGGTTCCTCTAAAAGGCCTACCTCTTTTTGAAATTATGGAAAATAATATTTTGAAATGAACAATGCTAGTACAAGGGACATTACCCTTGAGTTAAAAAAAAATGTACATGCTCTATTTACCAAAAGAGCTATTTATGTACACGTGCAATAGCTAATATGTGACATATATAAGTTTCCATAAAAAAGGAATAAAGTACCGAGGCTTTACTTTTTTGTTACATACGTTCGTCTCTCAAAAGTTATTTCTTGATATGATCTATTATTTTGTTCCTAAAGTGGTTTTGCTTTTTATAATATGTATAATTAAAACTTTTATACTGAAGTAGGTCTATTGTATTGAATTGAAAGCAACTAACTTCATGAATATATTTATAATCAAGAATGAAAATCTAAAATGAAGTTAATATTTAAATTTCTTTCTTTCTTTACAAACATGTTTTTTTACATTAATAATTGCTCCTTGAAACTGACGACATGACTAATGTTCTTGTAGGTATTATTCGACTTGATGTAACTCAAATGTTGCCTTGAGTAAGCCACGAAAAGCTAATTTTAATAAGTTATTTTGGCTTTCAACTTTACTTTTTTATCTCTTTCCTTTTCATATTTTTTTCCTCTACTCTAATTCTCCTTCTTTTTTAAACATACACACAACATAATTATACATTCTAAAAAAATAGTCGCCTTATGGATATTTTTTTGTCCTAGTTTTTCTTTAAAAAAAATTAGTCACCATAACTATGGGGCTCTCTTCCACAAGGTTTGTGTGTAGTTTTACTAACCTCTCTCCAAACAAATGTGGCTATATTTCCTCAAATGTATCTTTATAATACCTTCATTTTAGATAAAGTTGTTAAAAACCCTAGTTTTGAACTGTAAATTATCATAATTATTAACTATGGTTAATTATGTGAAGATCAGTAAGAAATTGTTTTTTGAAAAGTGAAGCTTTTCTTAAAATATATGCCCCCGTTTCTGCCCCGCTTTAGTGGCCGCGTGGTCTAACGCGCAACTTTCTCAGTAGACTACCGGTGACGGGGATATCAAGGTCCGAGTCTCGGTTGGGTGTTCTGAGGGTGTTTTTTCCAAAATGGTTTTCTACTCTATCTTCACAGAAATGTGTGTACACTTCTTCTAAATATAACCTTCCTAGTCCCTGACACATTAGCGTGGCGTAATTAGTACACAAGTGTTCACCTAAACGGCTAGTTAGTAAGACGTGGTGCTAAAAAAAAAACTTAATTCAACCTTTTTTTATTCTTAAATTTAGTTTTTCGTTTTATATGGAAGTGAAGGACTCGGGACAAAACATGTCTACTTTGAATCGCCGCCTACTTTACATGCGTCTCAACCCCTGAGCCTCTAACCATTCTCTCTTGAACAGAACGTGACTTCTCTTCTTTCCAGTGTTGCCAGCTTTATATTTTACCACCAATTTTTTTTTCTCCAACCAATCAATCGAATACTTAGGGTATATTTTGTAAACGTTCACATGTATTTAAAAACTGACGTCTTAAACCGCGTGAACCACGGCTAATTTTTTATTAATATAACCTTTAAATATAGTAAGTTATTAATTTGTTTTCTTCTAACTTGATCACCAAGGAAAAACATCAGCCTTAAATCCAAGGATAAATAATAAAGAGATAATTTTATACCCTATATTTAAAATATCTAATCCTATAATTTATTCATGGATTTATTTATTTTTCTGAGCAACAAGTCTTACTAACCGTTCAGGTTAGACACGTAGGTAAAAGTTACGCTAGTAGTTCTAGGGATTAGGAAGGTTATTTTTTAGTAAAAGTGTACCCACGTTCGCGTGGAGGGAGAGTAGAAAACATTTTGGAAGAGCCACCCTTTCGGTGCACCCGACCTAGATTCGAACCTAAATCTCCCTGTCATCTGCAGTCTAGTCTACTGTTTGAATAGCGCGCTAGGCCTTGCGGCCACTGAAGCGGGTTTCTTGTCTCTTGTTTGTAGTTTTATATTCTCTTTGGCGTGTTGGCGAAGTCAATTGTCTTTAACTGTCGTTTTTTATGGCATTGTTAATAAACTGATAAAGAAACTTCTTTGCCTTTAACGTATGGTGATATAAAATTACGACCTTTGACACGGGACTAACCTAGATAGCTCAGTGGTGCGCTAAGGCAAACATTCCGGGTTAGATTATTATTTATTGGTGCCATTTTCTAATATAAATTTGAAAAAGTATATTGAAAAAAAAGCATTTATTTTATGTGCTATCAAAGAGGAATTAATTTATCTAGGTAACACTTTATTTAATTAATTTAGATTAATTGATAAATGATACCTGAACATGGGAATCGAACCCGGAATCCCTTGCCCAAGTGTAATTTGTTAAATAATTTAAATTAAATTGAATCATGGTCTCTTCCATACACACAGTGCTATAATTACAATGATTCTCAATCTGTGTATTGATATTCATTTTATCTTATGCTATCCTTTTAATGTAATTAACTTGTGATTTTTTATTGTATAACATACGTCAATTGCAAAGCTACTAAAGATTTAATACAAGGTCTTGACAAAGAAATAAAAGTTAAACCAACCATCATTTTCCTAGGTAAATAATGGGAAAATTCACTGTGGAAAACCTGCCCCATTGTATCTGGCCAGGATTCGACACATTTGAACCCCGGCCTACGAGACCAAGGCCAGGCACGTGGGAGCTGGGTTAATTCTGTCATTAAGGCTTTTTTAAATATTATTATTATTACTATTAGCACCGTATCTTACTATCTATTCGGGTTGTACGCACTTACGCTCATGTCTAATGGTAGGGTGATTGTGAGATGAAATGGAGGACCTACAGTTCAACGTGGAATCAGAACCACGGTGGAGGCCTGGCATTCCCCACATTCACAAGTTGTCATTAATACACATCTTATCAGAAGTGAAGGAAGGGTTTGTCATTCAGATAAATTTGTGGCTGGAACGAGATGGGTTTTTTAAGCACCGCGTCTTACTACACGTTGTTTTTTTTATTTTATGTACTAATTATACGCTAATGTGTAAGAGATGAGAAAGGTTGAATTTAGAGCAAGTGTAGCCGCATTTGTGGGAAGGAAGAGTGAAAACCCATTTAGAAAAAACTTTTCAGTACACCACAACGGAATTCGAACACTGATTTCCTCGTCATTGGTAAGCTAATATATTGCGAGGAATGATGCCTTAGACCATGCGGCCACCGAAATGGGTAATTAAGTGTTAATTTACGAATATGGAAATAGTTTGTGTTAGTTCATTATATATGCATCGTTACACTAATGGGGTTTATATGAGGAAGGCAGAATTTTAAGAAAATGTAACCTTATTTGAGTAAATGTTGACGCCTCAGCCCGCAGGCCCGCTAATGTGGGCGTAAAAATAAAAAAAATTAAAAATAGTGTGAAGTTTTTTTCTTATAAATTTTATATCTCGAATGAATGATTATTAGTGCATCGTTGCAGCGATGGCTGCAGATTATTGCACTTAAATGTATTTTAAACTTTTTATTGGGGAAGGATTTATATAATAAGTCCTTACTCCCTTTTTAGTTAAAAGTTTACTCGTCAAAGGCTATCAACTTTACTTAGATATTTAGTTTTCAGTGTGTAATTTGAATAAAAACGTTGTTTTTCCCCCTTCACGCCCCAATAAGAACTTAAAAATGACCCCTTTCCCAGATTTCTATCTATTTGTTGCACAAACCACTCAATGACTGAGCTGATATTATTTTTAAACAAAGACAACTAATTTTATCTACCAATATACAGATATACACAAATAATGGTTTCCATGGTGATGTAAACAAATAACGATGGTACAGATGAACCACTGCCCACACAGAAGGAAAAGATGGAAAATTCGCTAGGAAAATTGGGTTTTAGTTTTAGGCCACTATTTTTACCGGTATTATGATTACCAAATCTTTAAAATGAGTGTTCATTAGTCAGAATCTGTTCAGTCATTTCCTCTTAATTTATATTACTGGAAACGGGCTTATCAAATAATATATATTAAGATATATGAAGAAAGAGTGATAAAACGTGATAGTGAAAATGAGAGTGTAAGTGTTAGTGTGTGTGATTGTATAAGTGCGTGGGCGAGTGTGAAAATGTGAGAGTGATTGTGATAAAGTGAGTGTAAGAGACAGAGAATGAGCAATTGAGAGAGATTGATTGATTGTGAACAAATGATAATGAGAGTATGTGTGTGTGAGTGTTAGAGAAATAAATACTGGTAGAAGAGACAAAGAGTGTTTGAAGGAGGAGGAATGTGTGTGTGGGAAGAAAAGTGTGGGTGAGAAAGAGAACATGTAAGGGGAAATGCGTGATAAAGTGTTTGTGAGAGAGATAGAGATTTTGTATGTGTGTATGGATGTGTGTGTGTGTGTGTGTGAAAGCGAGATTGCAAAATTTTGGATTAACATGTTGTGTGAAAGTGTGTTTGAGAGAGAAAGTTATAGAGGTAGAGATTAGTTTGGAGATATAAAATAAGATTGAGAGATTTTTGAGAAATAGTTAAAGAGAGAAATTAGGAGAGCAAGTTTGAGAGAGAGTGGGTGCTAGAGAGAGTGGGTTCTAGAGAGAGTGGGCTCTAGAGAGAGTGGGTTCTAGAGAGAGTGGATTCTAGAGAGAGTGGATTCTAGAGAGAGTGGGTTTTAGAGAGTGTGGGTTTGAGATAGAATGAAATTGAGAGAGGGTTTGAGATAGTGAGATTGAGAGAGGGCTTGAGATTGAGTGAGATTGAGAGAGGGTTTGAGATATAGTGAGATTGAGAAAGGGTTTGAGATAGAGTGGGATTGAGAAAGGGTTTGAGATGGAGTGAGATTGAGAGAGGGTTTGAGATAGAGTGAGATTGAGAGAGAGTTTGAGATAGAGTGAGATTGAGAGAGAGTTTGAGATAGAGTGAGATTGAGAGAAAGTTTGAGATAAAGGGAGTTTGAGAGAGAGACCGTTTGTAAGAGAGCGTTCAAGAGATAGAACGTTTGAGAGAAAGTATAATAAAGATGTGAGATAAATTGTGGGATAAATAGTGTATGTGAGGGTAGAGAGTGTGTGAGAGAGGGATAAAGTTTGAGAGAGAGAATGAGAAATTTCTATATTAGAGAGAGTTTTATAGAGTGAGTGTATGTGTTGTGTGTGTGCGTGTGCGAGGGGAGAGAGAGTGTGAGAGAGTGTGTGAAAATACAGATTTGGTACTCAAACATTATGGTACTTTTAAATATCATATCCTCAAAATTAACTGGTAAAATGAAAATGCAGCTTTACTTATTTATTTGTATTGTGTTATTATTTGCCAAAATGAACATCAAAACACATTATTTAAATAAAATTAACCTCAAAACTCATTATTTGAAAAAAAAATTAACACCAAAATTCATACTTAGATAGTTAAAATGGCTAGTTTTAAACATTATTCAAATTTATTTGATCGTTTTTTGAACTTATAATATATAGCTAAACATATTTAAACATTATTTTATCGTGGGCGAAACAAAACTTAGACATTATTTTCACGAACTTAACAACTAAAACTTTTAACTTTCAAATTATGCTCAATATTATTGATTTAAATGCGAGTTAACGATAAAAATATTCCAACAAAAAATAAATGTTTCTCCAGTTTAGGAATCTCAATTTAGATGTGTTATGACCAGCATCCAAAGAGAAATATTCATCCAAAGAAAAAATGGTCATGAGGTCGGGCCAACAAATAAAGATTGAGTTATTATTTTTTAGCCAAAGAGATATATTTTATTTAGAGATTTACAGCCATGCAGCAACTAACGGTTTCTATGGTGACCAAACAAAGAATGAAAACTGAAAATTCTTTGTGAACATCGGGATTTCGTGGAAGACTACTATTCTTCCCGACATCCTGAACTTCTAAACGTTAAAATGAGTGGTCGTTTGTCATAATAGGTTGTGTCATTTCCTCGTAGTTTCTATTACCGAAAACGGACTTATCAAATTATATATAAGATAATAGGATAAATTTTAATAAAACCCACGCTCTTTTTGATTAGTTACCAATTATTTTAAAAAGATTTATCCATTTCGGCTAAATGAATTTTGTATGTATCTTTCTCTTTTAAGTATGGTTTCATTTTTCTGATGAAAATTAGACCCAAACTTTTTATATCCTCTTTTTGATCTCCTCTTGAATCGATTTTATATTGGTACATCTTTAAAAAAATATTGAAACCTTAATAAGATTATACATGACAGCCCGCCAATACTAATTACACCGCTTCCCTGGCAGAAGATATAATATTTGTTAGATCATCATCATCATCATTAGCTGTTTCCAGCCTTTGGCCGGGTCATTTTAGTAGAATGCCTCCATCTTCCTCTATTCTTCCATCATTCTTCTTCCTCCTTTAATTGCTTCCATTATTCTTCTCTCAATTTCCTCTTTATCTTTAATCTTTCTTTCTTGCTGTCTTTATCCTACACACTTCATCTCCATCATTCGCTTTAGTATTCTCTCCTTTTACATCCTCACTACATGACCATATCATCTGTCTTGCTTCCTCTACTATTTCATGTACTCCCTGTAACCTCACTCTTTCCCAGATAACTTCGTTCCTAATAGATACGGTAGATGACTGTTTCAAACAAAATTACAACACAACACTCGGATTATTCACGTATGGAGTAGGGTTGAGAATTTTAGTATTTAGAGTGGGGTTGGACAATCATAAGTGATATATGAAAATTACCCCCTAATTGAGCTCGGTCGAGATTTGAACCTAGAACTTTCCGTCACCCGCGGAGTTTCAAACGTTATATAAAGCGGATACGTATTGAAAGTGCACAGGCTGAATTTGTCTACCTTCTTTTGAGTATACCAGGAGTGCATCATTGTTTGTAATGCCTGAACCCCATATGGCAAAACGCGAGAAATGTATATTTTTTCAGAAATTATCAGTTATATATGGTTTTATTAGTTTACTTTAATTATTGTCAAGCATAAGGAGATTGTTTACAATACATGTTTGCCATGTTGCCAAGTTATGCAGTTGCTGTTTTTCCTGTGAGCTTTTGATCTGTATCTTCAGGCGCTTTTGATAGGGAGAAACCTATTGTGCGCTTTCGAGGCTCTCCGAAATATATCGGGTACAGTTTAAACCAGCTTTGCTTAAAATGGTGCCACGACACTGCACGTAAAATTCTCAAAATTAGTTGACTATTGAAAATGTGTGATGTATTTTCCAGGCGCGCTTCCATGATGTCCGCTCGTCAGCTGATGAGGAACTCCAACATGACCCAGAAGTGGCAGCGCAGGGAGATCTCTAACTTTGAGTACCTCATGTTCCTAAACACCATCGCCGGTGAGTGCCTTCCTTCTTTTACTTAGTACCTCATGTTCCTAAACACCATCGCCGGTGATTGCCTTCCTTCTTTTACTTAGTACCTCATGTTCCTAAACACCATCGCCGGTGAGTGACTTCCTTCTTTTACTTAGTACCTCATGTTCCTAAACACCATCGCCGGTGAGTGACTTCCTTCTTTTACATATTACCTCATGTTCCTAAACACCATCACCGGTGAGTGACTTCTTCTTTTACTTAGTACCTCATGTTCCTAAACACCATCGCCAATAAGTGGCTCTCTCTTGTGTGAATTACACTAAATGCACTAATATCTGCGTGGGGAAATACTGAAAATATTACTGTAGAAAAATCTCATGATAATTTTGTGTGTGTATTATTTCCACTTTTAAGTATTTGTGCAAATGATTATCTTTAAAATCCTCCTATATTTTGTGTCGTTTTGGGTGGCCTGAAGTGTATTATAGTTTCTTGGGAAGTGTCGTGTCAAAGGTTTGGGAAAGGGGGCGGATGAGAGGTCTTTGGGTGGGCACCACCCTGTCAACATCTTAGTTATTTCATAAAGGCCAAGTTGTGAGGGAGGGGCAGTGTTCCTGGTTTGGCCACTTAAGTATTTGTCATTCATTAAGATGGGGACAGCGGAAACCACAAATCAAGGTCTCAATTTCGGACTTCTTAAATGTTATATTATGTTGGTACTTTTTGCTCCAAAAGCATTCCTCATTCATGGGTATAGGGGTTTTTGAGCATAAGCGCTGGACCTAGGGGGGGGGGCAGGTTTCATGGGTACACTGCCCCCCTCACTGATATTTCACTGAGAGGTTGGGAGGGGAAAAGTTTTAGTAAAAATGTTACAACGATTTAATCATGATTCTCACTTTCGAGTAACATTGTAAAAGTTTGATAATATGCATCCTTTATTTGCATGGCTTAATACACTGATACTCTCCACATTAGACTAAACTGCTGATGGCTGGGGATTGGGGTTCGATTCCCAGTCGGCTGCACTGAGGGTGGTTTTTTCCTAAATGGTTACCCAGGTTCTCCCCCCAGGCTTCCTCTAAATACAACCTTCTTAATCCCTAAAATATTAGAGTAGTACTTAAGCTTATAACCTTTATTGGTAGTAAGACTGGATGTTAAAAATAAATCTGGGTTTTGTGGGGCAACCATAAGCTCCATCGACTGAGCTTAGGTTTCGGACCTTTTTTTTTTATCGCCTAGTCAGTCTCCCTAACCACTCAGTCACATCAGGGTAAAAGGCACGTGATGCGTGTATTTCCTGGGCTAGAGTCGGTAATCCTCGAGATCCACGCACATACCAAGCACACGCTATTCCTAGTTACCGCCGGTTGGAAGCTCTCTCGACGGAGGTGATGTCGGTCCACATTACGGGTGCACTCTGTCAACAGATTTCCTTAGGGGTGGCCGTCTCCCCCTCCTTCCTCTAGGCTGCAGTTGTTGGAGGGTAGGGGACCTAATGGTGCTGCTCTCGTCTAATCCCTCCACCCGCCAGCCATCTCGCCCACTGCCTGTAACGCGAGACGATTTTTGTTTCGCTCTGAGAAAGATTCCCCCCCCCCCCTTTCCATTACTCCTGTAGGATTACTTTCATCAAAAGGTAAAATCCTTGACGGTGTGCTTCTCTTTGCTAGCAGGAGGGCCGTAGTTATGTATCATGGTTGCCACGCACCTGGGAAACCGGCAAAACGCGTCGGTTTTTTTCAAAATTTGGTAAAGATACGAGAATATTTGTTAATTTGGGACATTTAACTGAAAATTTAAAATAGCATATCTTCGAATGGATGAAAAAATGAACTGAATAATCAAGCATGCTGATTCAAACATGTATAACTAGCGACACCGACTTTTCGCGAACACTATTTTCACGAATTGTTTGAAAAATCCATTTCGAAAACGCTAAAACTTGTTTCAAGTTCAAATAAATAATTATCACCTATTTTTGAGTTCACGAAATAAAACGATAAATGTATTATACACAAGTAATTTTATTCTCTTCTGTGTAGACTTGAAAATAATATACCTAAAAACCCATGCGTTTATTGTATTCCGTTTCAAATCTAATGATAATATATTTTTTATTTATTTATTTTGATAGTTTAAAAGTAATCATGAACCATTTTATTCAATGGCTTATTAAATTAGACGTTATTTTTATTCCCTTTCAGTAAAAAAATAAATAAAATAATTTATATATCAAATTAATATTTTGTGTTTTTTGTTATTCCTATTTTCGGTTGTTTGTGATATTTGCAATCCCTAGAGTTTCTAACTACCTTTGGGAATTCATTGTAAGTTTGTCATTGTGAATTATAATATTTTATCGGTCTTCATTTATGGTTTTATTTTATATTATATTTGTAAAATATATAAGTAAAAAATGTGTTTTTTCGCGATTTTTTCAATTTTTATAAAACAATTTTACGGTGAAACTTTTGTTTATTTGAGAATTTTTATGATGAAATTCAAAAAATTTTATGGTGAAGTTACGAATATTTGTTGCCATAATATGGGGTCTCTAATCATAATCCCATAACTAAGGGTTGTGAAGCGACAAAAGATGTATCACTCCCACCAATCTTATATCATCTTGTTTTAAACTTCAGTTACGTGACTTCATACTTATGCCAGGATCACGATCAACTTAACTTTAACTTAACGTAGCTTTCACTTAAGGTACACTTAACTTAAGAAAACTGACTTGTGATCACGATTCACGTAACTTAACGTAACAACTTAAACCAAACATCTGCATTCTAGAGTGTGTATTTTGATTTGTGATTTGTACTATATGTATGATATATAAATGTTTACTGTTTTCTATCGATATTATAAAGATTTATCATTAAACTTTTTTGATAAATTTATCTTTCCTATTTTAGTTTAATATTAAAACCATTTTAGCTTAATAATACCACGAGTTTTGAAATATATTGTATATTATAGTGTATATATTTTAACAGCACAATAAAATTATTCCCTTCAAGAGTAGACCTTGGTCATAAAACCAACAAATGAATTACTAAATAGCCCTGTAGACGTCACTCGCATAATAATTGGCTGTCTAGATCACGTGATACCCTTCATGTAACGTGAAATACCTCATAAGATATCTATTTAGTTAAGTTAACTGCAAGTGAATGTTAAATTAACCGCATCCTGATCGCTTCCATTTAAAAACACGAGAACATTTACGTTGTTGTAACTCTTGCTCAGGCAGCCTTGTATCTTTCCTCCGCACTCGCACCGGCCGCTATAACCCCTCCCTACTGCCTGGACCGCTCGATCCAT
>CABEEJ010001087.1:159926-183233 GCA_901482245.1 Timema douglasi | reverse complement strand
CCAGGTTCCACGACCATGCAGGGTCTCTTTTTACACCTATAACTATAATTGCCACCATGTGTGCTCATGCCGCAGATTCAAATATATAAACTGTGGGACCTTAAACCTATTTATCAGAAATGTGTTTAAACTTATATATCTACTCTTTCGCTATCTATTAGAAAATTTGGAACTAATTATCTACTCTTCTGCCATCTATTAGATTATTTTGAACTATATGTTTGATTGGTTCCATTTATTTTTCTAATGTTGGCTAAAAACGGTTAGTTTATTGTGGATGTGGCGGACTTCTGGTAGCTTATTTAAGTTAGTACTTGTCTTGTGATTTACAAACTTATTTTAACAAGTTAATGGCTCGAAACGAATATTCTGGTGAGTTCATTGTTACAGCAAATTTAAAGTATAGTAATATATTATTAAGGTTCCTTTCAACTTTCAAGGACTTATTTATAATGGCTCTTCACCCTAATTGGTCTGCATTATCAACTGTAGATTTTCAATGGAAGCAATTTGTAAGGGAAAGTCCTCAAGTAATTTATGAAAATACAATACCAAAAGTGTATAAAACAAATATTTTATCGGGCGAAGAAGCAAAAAATATATACGAAGAAGTAATTGGTACAAATTCACTAAGCCATAAACCTACAAGGTCTATATCAAACCAAAGATCAAATAAATTCCACAAAATTCACACCACTACCATACCCTCATGTCAAACAAAAGAACAGTTTTTAGTAGACGATTTGCACAAAAACAGACTGGTATCTATAGACCATTTGTTTAAAGAAGCACAATCTAATAATGTTGGTGGTTTGTCTACATTCTTAAGTGATCTCCAAGAAGTTAATGTAACTGATCAATATGGCTGGACTCTACTTATGTGTGCGGCTTGTGCTGGAGCTGTAGATGTAGTGAAATATCTCTTAGAACTAGGAGCTGATATCAATTATAAAGACAAGTACGGTAATTCTGGTATGTCACTTGCTAAACGACATAATCATACAGCAGTGATTCGAGCAATCAAATCAAAACAATCCAAAATAACAGAAGAAGAAAATGCAGGTCAAAATCCAGAATGTGATGTTAAATTTGTTGAAGAATTTTTCTGTGTGTCATGTAAACAGGAATTCAGCAACACTACCAGAGAACAACATTCTTCGTCGACTGTTCACTTATTTAACTGCCACCCTCGCCCAAATGCAACCATTTATGGTATCCCAGAAAACAACAGGGGCTATCAAATTCTGTTAAGAGGAGGTTGGGACAAAGAAAAGGGTCTGGGACCAGATGGTTCAGGCCATAAGTTCCCTCTCAAGACTGTTCTGAAAAAAGACAGAGAAGGTTTTGGGGCTCCTAAAAGTAAATCTAGGGTCACTCATTTCAGACCTAGAGATACAGCAGCCATTAGAGTAGAAAGACATAACAAAGTGAACAAGAGAGAAAGGGAGGATAGAGTTCGCAGAGAGAAGAGAAATGAAATAGACTTCAGGAGAGAGTTTACCTTTTCTGTATAAAATAATAGTTATTTCTCATCTTATGCTACTCCTAAGAATCAATGAAAGAAAGTTCAGTGGTGAGTTTAGAAGTATTATTTTTTTTCTAAATGAATATCATAATTAATATTTTATACATCTAGGGCTATGGGCTAGTTACTGTATCAAAGTATTGTGTATTCTGTGGAAGCATGACAATATAACTTCTTAAAATTAGCAGTATCATATTTTAATTTATATATGTGATGAACCCATCTCAGTGGCATAGTTAGCTAACACACTAGTCTCGTGTTGAGCTAGACTGTCAATGGGGATATTAAGGTTCGAATCCCGGTCGGGTGAACTGGTGTGGTTTTTCCGAGATTGTGTTCCACTCGCCCTCCATGCCAATGGAGGTTCACTTCCTCTAAATTCACCCATCCCAATTCCTAACCCATTAGCTTAATTAGTACTTAAACATATAACCCGAACGGGTAGTAAGACATGGTGCTAAATAAAAAAAAAATGTGATGATTGTCCAAAGGATCTGGCCAGATAGCTGAATCAAATTTAAATAAGTGAAAAATGATAACTTAGTATTTAGAGTTTAGGCTGCCTAGCCTACTCAGTTTTCTTTCCATTACACCTTGAAACTTAACTAGGCCCAGCACAAATTCAGTACCCAACCACCCAAAACAGATGGTCAAACATTACAGACCTAAGGTGGTTCGTTATCTAATTTAACAAGAAATAACCCCCTTCACTCTAGCAATAGACTAGATTGCCAATGATTGGGAGATCGAGGTTCGATTCCCACTCATGTGTATGGAGGGTGGTTTTTCTCTTGCACAAATGTGAGTAAAATACCTCTAAATTCGACCTCACTTAACCTTTACACATTAGTTTAATTAGTACATAGGCGTATAACCCTGACAGGTTATAAGACGTGATGCTAAAACATTTGATTTGAAAAAATAAAGATTAACAAAAATATATAGCTTAGTTTATATAAGCTTATGCAGTAGAAATACATTAATCTGATTAATGATAACTTTGAAGAAAATGATACAGGAAAAATTAAGAAAACTATCTAGATGTGAAGATTCTGACACAAATTAAATTCAAGAATAAATCAATTGATTGACCATACACGAGTTAATGCAAAAAAACAAACTTTCTTAATTGCTAAAAAACTAGTTTTTTCTTCAAATTGATTACACACAAATGTGTATATTTACTATTTAGTAAATCATTTTGGTTTCATTTAGGCCTACTTTAGAAATGTATTAATTATGTTTTACTTCTAACAAAGTATTTTCACTATTGCCAGTTCTGTGTAATCAGAGTTTTTCTATAGTTTGAGGTGGCCTGGTTCAATTCAACTCAGATTATCAAGACTTGACTGAATTATAAATGTGATTTACCTCATAGGCCTACCTTGGTGTAAGATCATCTTCTACTCATTGTTGCATAGAAATGAAGTTAATCATAAAGTATAAACAAAAAGGTAATACAGTTTCAATAAATGATGGTAGTTCAACAATAGGTAAACTTAATCTTTATTTATCTTACTACCTACTCATTTGTATATAATATATAGTTATATTATGTAGGCCTACTAATTATGCTAATGGGATATGAATGAAGGGTGGATTTAGAGGAAGCATATCACATTTTCATGCAAAGAGGGTGGAAAGGGAAATTATTTAGGGAAAAGCGCCCATTGTACAGCCTACTGGGATTTGAACCTCTAATGTTCCTGTTATTGGCAGTCCGATCTATTGTAAGATTGACACCCAAGGCCAGTGATACTCAAACTTTTTGTTCGCGTACCTCCAGATATAATTTATCTTCAATATTTTACCCCCAAAGTTGTTGATGCATAATGAAATTAACATATTTTATGCCGGTAAGCTAAATTAAAACCGTTTATTTTTCAGATTGTATGCCCGTAAAAAATTATATATATAATATATTGGTACCGGTGTCTCACTACCTGTTCAGGTTATACACTTATGGTTTTAGGGATTAGGAAGGCTACATTTAGAGAAAGTGTACCCAAATTTGTGTGAATGGAGAATGGAAAACTATTTTGGAAAAAATCCTCAATACACCCGACTGAGATTCAAACCTTAATCTCCTTATCATTGTCAGTCTAGTCTACTGTGAAAATAACATCTTAGACCATGTGGCCATCAAATCAGGTTTTATTAAACTTCATGTACCCCCTGATGTATTTGTGTACCCCAGGTTTAATACACTGCCCTAAACCATTCAGCCATAAAAGTGGGTTTTAATATTTATTGAATATGTGAATTGAACATACATTTTTATTTTGAAATATGTTATTCTAAATCAAAATAGGATTAAAGCTACTTTATAAAAAGATTGTTAATATATGGTTTATATTATGTTCACAAACAAACCCTAATTCAACTGTAAAATGACCCTTGACCATGTAATTTATATAACTCAGCACACATACTCTTACTACTGACCTACCCAGAATTGTGTTGTGTCCAGATTCATAGGCCTACATTAAGGGTTGTACGCAAGAATTTGACAAAGTGGATACTAAGTGAATACTAACGTGGATTTGCTTGCATTATCATAGGTTAAAAGGTGGACCAATAGTGTGCTCAGGGCCACACTATCGGTCCACTAACGTTCTTGCATACCACCCTTAGCCTTAAGTCTAAAATAATGACTAATAAATTAACTTGAGCATGGTACACGCTTATGAAACTCACTGGCAAGAACATTGGCACACTAAGCCAATAATCTGAGGTTTGATTCTTGTGTCCAGATTTCATTTTTCAAACTATTTCCAGGACCTATTTTAATTAGATTCTAAAAGTTTCCTATAACACTACACTGTATTTTAGAGCTGGGGCTCTTGGAGAACCCCCAGCAGTCACTCAAGTATTTGATGGAAATAGAGGAGCTTGGGGAGGAGATTTTGGTTGATCGTAACGAGGTGGTGGCATTGGATCGACGGCGCAATCAAACAAGGGAAGCTCTTCGAGCTCTCATGAAAGAGGAATCTCATCACAAGACTTGGATGACTGTGGGTTCCATGCTTGTCAAACTGCCTGTGGATAAGGCCAAGGATCTGTTACAGAGAGGTAAACTGTTTTTATTATATTTTTTTTGTTTAGCAGTGTCTTAATACTCGGTCGGGTTATTTGCCTATGTACTATTTACACTAACGTGTTAGGGATGAGGAAGTTTGACTTTAGAGGAAGTGTAGGCACATTTGTGTGAAGAGTGTGGAAAACCAACCCACAGTACAGCCAACCAAGATTCGAACCACATTCGCCCTGTCATTGGCAGTCCAGTCGATTGTAGCCTTAGACAAGGTAGCCACTTAAATGAGTTATTTTTATTGCTTTGATTAAAAATTTGATTCTATACTCAATCTGATATTGCCTGACAGCTACTACAACAAATTAACCATGTTCTACACTCAGCAGACATTTAACATACAACATAAACAATTCTTTGTCACATAACACAAACAAAACTATTAGTAAATTAGCATTCACACTACCCTAGGAATGCCATTAGGCTACTAGAGGGCCATGCGTTCATTCAACTTTGTGTAATGAAGCAGTTAACAACATATTAAATGATAAGCCTTAAGGTGGGAGTGTAGAGAATACAAGTTTTTGTTTTGGCAGTTTTTTTTATAAAAACATTTTACTTGGCCCAAAATAAATAAATTATTGCTCCAGTAGAAACATATATAATTTCCTTCACGTGGTGACCTCAACACTTGTTGAATATATGCCATGAGCATAGCGTTTTTAGATGATAAACTTTTCAAATGAAGAAAAAAATTTGTCATTAAATTTCAACACACATTAACACATATTAAAGAACTTATACCATCATGAATGTGAAGAAAATTAAATTACATGTTTTCTGGAAAATTATTTGATTTATTTTGACTAAAAATGTGTTTGGCAATAAATTTGCACTTAACTCGTGTTCCCTACGCTCCCACCTTAAGAGGGTTTAACACTTGGATCACTCCTCCCACAAGTTACTCTGGCAATGATAGAGGTTTCCTGGTCACAAGAAAGCTTATTTTGAATAGCCAACTTTTGTTTCTGGGTACAATTTTAACTGTATGGCTGATATTAGATCAGTATTAGATGTGTATTTAATTGTGTTTTAGCCAATAACATTGTGTGCTAGCCTTAAGTGATTCATCTTCATCATCATCTGACGTTTCCACCTCTTCTATTCCTGTCGATCTTTACAAACTTCTCCCTCAGCCATACATCTACAGTCCCCTCCTTTAGCTTCCATGTCCTTCTGCGCTGCTATTTGTTCTCTAAGACTTTCTTAGGCATTCTCCATTCTCATCACAGGACCTAACCACAGCAACCTTTTTCTCTTCAGTGTCTTCTAACGATATGACTTTTTTTTTAAACACATTTAAATAATTACAAACATATGGACACTGGGTAACCTTGTTCATCTAGTATTTAATTACTGTTTAGAATATATCATGCCAATAAAATAATTACACTTGAGCGTGACAGAAGTTCTGTACTTTTATTAAGATTATCTATTAATATGTATATGGTTTTACACAGACCAAGTTCAGCTGGACTGTGAGATCAACAAACTACGCAGTGAACTCAAAGTAAAAGTCAACAAGTTACGAGATATGGAATTCCAACCTCCTGTTCCCGGCCTCATGTTGAATGCCATGTCCAAGGATGAGATGAAGGCAGTCTATCAAATACTTTCGGGAAAGTCTTCATAAAGTGGTGTTGTTACTGTATGTTGCAAGAATATACTATACAGCAATATTTTCTAGACTTTCACCCTTTCAGAACCAACCCAGTGGTATTCATAGGGCTCACATAAAATTTAAAATACATATCTATATTAAAATGAATTATTTCCTAATGGCTTGGAAATGTATAATAAGACTACACTATCGTACAGTGTTACTAAACAAAGTAAGTGTTGGCAAAGGAAGCCAGCCTGAAAGAATAGTTAGGTTAGGTCAGGATTGGAACAAACACACTTCCACATTGTTTTAATTATCGAAAATATTAAAGAAGACTCATTAAAAATGCATAGAATGATATATCGAGTACCACAGTTTTGGGAATAGTGTTGTACAGGATCCTCTCACAGCTACAGCCCTGCATTGTATCAATAGCTAGATTTTGAAAACGTAGAACAAGAAACTGCAAAACACTTATATGGAGTTTCGATTAAGCCTGGTAAATTATATACTATATTGGTTCGAATACATAACTTTGTGCAATGTTTTTCTCTTGGAAATGTCCTTCTGAAAACTGTACTCATATTTTATGAGCAACCCATCTACCCTTTATTTTTCATGTAAAATATTTTCAAAATTTTAGTCGTATTTTATGCGAGACTGCACTACATTTGGACCTATATGGTAATAGCTATCCTTATGAAGGGTTATAAACCAATTTGCAAATTAATTGTGATATCATGGAATGATTTCATTGAACCCAAGAAATAGTACTTCTTGGATAATCACTCCATGAAGACAAACTTCTGACTTTACTGATAGGTTGCATTGAGAAATAAGACTATTTAAATTTTTCTCTTGCTCATAACAAATGACTCATTTATTGTTGGTTTGGAAAATATTTTATCTATGGCACATCACTTTTGTTTGTTAAAAATTAAAACTATAAACAAGATGGTATTTATTCTTAAACAAAGTGGAAGCAATAAAACATAGGAAAAGTATTTAAATAATTTGTTCTTATAAAATGTTAATGTTATATTTATTTGAAGCAATACATTGTGAAATGTATTTTATTTATTTTTATCACATAGGAGATAACACATAATATGTGTACATGTAAAATAATTGGAATATGACTTAAAGTATATCGCTTTAACAGTTTTCGTTCTTTTTTATTCGTATCCTTTATATCTGTACTAGCTTCTTCCTTCACAAATCATTGTATCACAGTGGGATTTGGATGAATGAAGAAAATGCTATAAACATGTTTTTAAGGAAAGCTTAATTAATTCGGTGTTAAGTGAAAAATCCAGAAAATTACACTCAATACATTTTCTGGTTTTGGTTTACTCTTTAGTCCATCCAATTTTTCATAAGATAAATTCTCAACCCACTTTTTTTTTTAGCTTTCCAAGATGAAGGAATAATGTGGTGTAAAGTCCAAGTTACTAATAACACTTGTTTAAAATGAGTTCTGGTAAAAAGTTTTACAGTTAGTTTGGCTTAGTTTTGTTGTAGCACCGTTTATTGGTCAGTTTTTGCTAGTATGAATTAAAATAAAAGTATTGCTGTGAAACATTTAAAAGTTATATTCACACACAAAGTTTTTTCCTGGTAAGTAACTGCTTTGTTTAAATTCAGATACTACACAGATAAAGTTATGTGTTTTTTTTTAAGTTCATTGGATTCCCAATAAAAACTTATTATAGTTGTGTGAGAATGAGATTTTTGATTTGGAGAAATAATACTATTTGGGTTAGATCGAAAAATTTCAAATCTCTAATAGCACATGAGAGATCAATTAGCATTGGCATACTAAGCATCCCGGGTTTGATTCACCTATCCAAGTGTCAATTTACAATATAAAAAATAATTAAAATATTATGAGAGTAACTCGAGTTAGACTTGTATGTCCAGTAAAATAAGATCAGCTGTTATCAAACAATCTTTGTGTTGTTTCCCAAGAGTTGTGTAACTCTTCTTCTCCTCAGATATATACAAGTAGGCTTATATAAAAGGTATGTGAAAATTAAACACCACTTATAAATTATTTCCACCCACAATATCACATTACTTATAATTAAACCATAAAAAATCATTTAATAAATTCAATACACTGAAAAAGAGTTATCTGTAAACCATTTTGGCAAGAAGCTAAACTTGGATTGCCCACAAATCAGTTTAGCAGTGATGTTTTGTTTAGGTTTCCATTCAAACTTTATCACAGAAGCTGGATCACAATCTGTAAGATTTATGTTGGCCAAATTCTTTACGTGTGTGAGGAAACGGTCACAGAAGTCCATGCAAACAACAGGATACCATATTCCCTAGAATGGACATACATAATTGAACATGAAACAGATTCAAGTTAAGAAAAGATTGTTGAATCATTAGTATGTGATATCTATTCATAGTGAGCTTCAAACCACATGCATGATTTTTTTAATGATTATTTATCACCGTATCTTAATACTTATTTGGGTTATACCCCTATATACTAATTAAGCTAATGTAATAAGGATTAAGGTTGAATGTAGAAGAAGTGTACCCACATTTGCATAGAGAGAGAGAGAGAGAGAGAGTGGAAAACCATTTTGGAAAGAACCTTTGTACACCCAAGAAAGATTTAAACCTCATTCTCCCTGTCGTCTGCAGTCTAATCTATTGTGAGTGATGTCTTAGGCATTGTACAATTGTGTGTGTGTGTGTGTGTGTGTGTGTGTGTGTGTATTTCCTAATAAAATCCTGATAGCCATTTGTGTTGACCCAATGTGTTGATTGTGAGCATGACTTGATCCAACCATGAAATCTGGTTAATTTTTAATTAAAAAAAGTTTACTTTGATGGTCTTGGGGTGGTGCTTGCATCAGGAGCCAATATTTGTGGGTTCAAACCCAACTGGGGTCAACACATGTTTCTTGAGTGATAAAAATCTGTACTACAACTTCCTTCTAAGGGAAAGTAAAGCCATTGATTCCATGCCCATTGTGGCATGTAAAATAACCCTGGAATTATGTGAAAATACCTGGTAGGCTCTTTCGCTCTCGCTCATAGAAATTCTCGTGTGTTGATATAATTAGCCGGTTCAGAAAGTTCACTTTAAATACCTCAAATAAATAAAAATGACCAGCACTTCTTTCAGTGGTATTGGTTCCAAGGATAATGGTGGATACTAGCGGCAAAAGTGGAAACTAATTTAAAATCTTTCTTATTACCTCATGGCCTTGCTCTGTTTTATATTAAAAAAAACTTATGAGTTCCTATTTTTTAGATGTTTGGTTCCAATACTTGTTACTATTTAAACATACATGTATCTTAGGCCTAGTTTTACACAATGTGCCTATTGTTGCCCAACCTTCTTGCCTTTCTTAAGACATTTTTGGAGGCAATATATTTTAGTTTCTGATTGGTCCTCTACCCTAAAGGCAAGGAGGAAAGCTAGCTGCCTCTACTAACAATTTTTATGTTCTCATTTAGTAGGCATTTTACTAAACTGGCCTAGCCACAAACTGTAAACAGATGTTATGATGAAGTGTGTTCTAGAGTAGATTCCCAATGGCAGGCATGCTACACAATTAAATTTATGAGGTTCAAAACCTCTTAAAGTTTTATTTAGAAGCTCCATTTCCTCTACTAAGTTTATGTAGTTAAGAATCAGGGACCTTGCTGTTTAGTCTAATTTCGATCAACACATTGAAAAATGTTAATATCTGATTAGTTCTCTTGTTACATAGAATTGTGTCATCTTCTGTTTTATTAATTTTTGAACCTGTTGTTGATTATATAGTTATTAATACAGAATACTTTAACATTTAAAAAATTTAAATTCTTTTAAATGTATATAATGCATTTCATTTTTATTTATTTGAAGTATTTAGCGTACAATTTATGAAATGACTGATTATATCAGCACACGACTTAAACTTAAATCTAGAACAGACACAACATCCAGCGCCCAATTCATCATTCATCACTGTGAAAGGGGAAACCCGTATTTCACCAATGATAAATTTTTCAGCCATGCGAGGAATCTAACATGGGACTTTCTAAACTCGGCAGACACACACTACTGACCGAGTTTATAGTGTAGAAAGCGGGTGTACTATGATGCTTTGCAATACAAACTATAAACAGCTGATAAATAACTTATTTTGTGTTTGAGTGAATGAAAACAATAGGTGTTTTTCAATTCGTTATTTGCTGCCACGCGAAAAATTTATTATTGGTGAAATTTGGGGTTACCCTTTGAGTGATGAATTAACAGCCGGGGAGACTTGATGTTGTGCCTGTCCTAGTCTTAAGTTAGATTATAAGGCATATGAAACTATGACACGCCTAGCAAGTCGGTAGTGGAAAATTTATGACTTGAATAAAAAACTGCCACAGGTTGATAACAGTAATTGATCTAAAAAAAATGCTGCAACAATCATTTAACGGCTTATTTCAATTATTTTTTAAAGTGTCAACTCAGCTCTCTGCATGCACAGATAGTAGTTAGTTTGGGAATTCAATTGTGTCACCCAAACAGAAAAGGCAAAGATGAAATATTTTCAATTAAGGCTGAGCAAATTGCAGTGAAATCTTGTGATTTGTTTAAGATCTTATCACGTGATCATATTTCTCTTAAGCTCTTATTTTTCAACAAAAGTGTGAATCCATAGTAATAGTTAATTTAAAACTATAGTATTAGTCATATAGAAAGAACCTTATTTCACACTCGGTTAACTGGCAAATATGGTTTTTCTTATCAAAATCAGATTATATTATATCAAATAAAGAAAAATAATTTAGAGTTACTTTCCTATTTTTATTTTCTTTAGAAATATATTATTTTTAATATACCAACATCAGAAGGCTCAGCAAAAGTATAGATACTTTTTTTTCAATAGTATGAAACCCAAGTCAAGTGGTTGGATGGCGCAAGCCGATTTTGTTCAAGAAATAACCATTACTCCATTGCCTAGAGCTGGCATTGTCAAGTGTGAACTAGGGTTCTTCTTTTATTGTAAAAATTCCATATAAACTTAACTATTTATTTTTTAACTCCTCTCACTATCCATTTGGGTAATACGCCTGTATTTTAATTACACTAGTAGGAATAAGGAAGGTCGTATTTCATGGAAATAGTGGGAAAACCCCATCAACACATGGCTGGGATTCAAACCCCTATCTCCCTGTCTTATGTAATCTAGCCTGTTGTGACACCTTAGTTAAACCATGCAACCAGCAAAGCAGGTCTTTTTTCATGATAATCTCTGTAGTCAAAGACACTGTATAACTTTCATTGGAAGACCAAATAAAATTGATAAAATTTTACTATATTTATTACATTCATAAGTGTTGGTAATATCTATCACATGAATATGTGAAAGTAAGTCTAGTCATTTTTCTAGATGTCGAGTAAGGCTCTTCCTATGAAAATTGGACTCTTTTATGTTTATCTCCCACCCACCTTAGTCATCTTTGGGATCTCTCTTAGCTCTAGCTCTTCTAGTTGGTGAACCACTCCAGCATCATCTCTATACCCACATACCACCGTGTCTATCCCAACCAGGAAACTCTGGCACCAAATCTTTCTCAACTTAAACCTGAAAATCACAAGACAATGCGATGTTGTGTAGGTGTTTTAAAATTATGTGGGGAATGGTATAAGTTTGATTAGTAAATTACCATATTGGCCTGAATATAGTGCAATGTTTTTACCCTTTCAATGTCCTTCGGAAAAATGTATTCGTATTATATATACAGTCCATTTCTCTTTTATTTTTCACGAAGAACACTTTCAAAATTTCAAGGTCATTATGGTAATATGGTTTTGATCTATAAACGAATAAGAAACTAGCCTTGCTAGGGTAACAATGTATTTACTATGAAATACAACTTATAATACTTGGAATAAAAAAATAACACTCAAAGGGCATTGAATTAAAACCATGAAAATAAATCACTGGTCTATGACAATACTAATAAAGAGGTTTAATTATATGGTTTGACTTTAAAAAGCTTTTAGGACCCTGACTTTACTTTGTACTTGGTGTGTGCGAAGCTCTGAAAACTTTGGCTCCACTCCAAATATTTGTCAGCTTCAACTTCAATTTGAAAGTAAAATTGATGATTTGACATTTATGAAGCGTTACCAGAATAGTATTTAAAGTTACAATCCATACTTATGTTCATTTTTTGTCATTTTTTGCTGTCACAAATTAATGTTCATGTGAGAAAAAATCTAAAATAATTAAATTACATGTTGTGATTTAATAAAATGATTTAGAAGCATAGGATTAAATATAGTAATTATGTTTGTAATATAGCCCTATTATTTGGAAAATGATGTTTAAGACCTAGAGTTTTAAAACTATAATACTTTTTTTTACAATATTAAACTTTTTTAAATAATTAAATTTTGAATTGATTTTGGGAATATTTCATATTATTTGATTTCACCTCCAATTAAAAAAGTGTACTTTGCAAACACCTACATTGTACATAAAGTTAACAAATATTGTTTATAGATAAGAGTTTTAATAGAAATGTCTAATAAAACTTAAAAAATACACTTTGGTGTCATTAATAAGAGTCAAATAACAATCAAAGAAATTATACAAAAAAATATATAAGACTATAGTTGATTTATGAGCCGAAAGAAAATTTAAAGACATAATTACCATCATCAATCCTACACCTTAGTTCAGTTGGTAGCAACTAGGGATCCTGAGTTTGATTCCCCACATGGCCGAAAAATTTATCATAGATTAAATAAGGCTTTATCCTTTCACAATGCTAAATTAACAGCCGGGACTTGGATGTTGTGCCTGTCCTAAGTTAGATTATAAGTCCTATGCAGTTACGACAGGTATAACAAGCCGGTAGTGGAAAATATATGGCTTGAATAATAAATGGTAAGGTACTCTGTACGGGCTTTCTCGCTCTAATGTTTGAAAATGGAGATATTTACTCAAAACTCGTAATATATGTGAAATTAAATAATATACACTAGCAAATCCAAGCACTATACTCATGTAAAACTTTTTTTTTTTTAGTCCCGGTTTTAAATTTTATAATTTTGTTTTTAAAGAATTAATGTCCTCATTTATATGTTTGAACAGATATTAGAGATCATTGTTGGGCCTACAAGGGTCAACACTTCGCATTAAAATTTCAACTTCCGGTTAAAATTTTCGACATTTTATTAAGTGTTGCAAATCATACCATCGCATTGCTATTAAATTCATTTATAAAGTTTGACCAATAAAAAATTTAAATAATGACTATTTAGTCTAAAATAAATATAGATCATTGTTGTACAAACATTTCTCCTAAGAGGTTTAAGGAAAAACAACAAACTTTTAGAGACTTACTTATATTTAATTACTCTATGGCATTGTAAAACTATTGTGTTAAAACTTAATCTCACAAAATTGTATTAATATATGTGCCAATATCTCAGCCACTGTTGGTTTTATAAAAATGTATTTCATATAAAAGTTTTTTATTTTTAATAGCACTACAATTTTGCAATGATAAGTTATTTAGTATCTCAAATAGTTGTGGATATATGGAAGTTTCTGCTTCTGTAAGGTACCCTAAAATTCATTTTCATGGTAAAATGAAAATAGCCAGTTTATTTATAATCTTAATCAACACCTAGATACGAATTTTGAGAAAATATATTTTTTAAAATATTTTAGCCCTTTCTTAAACTACTCTTAATAAAGAGCCCTACATATTTGTAATGATAAGTAATTTCATTTCTCAAATAGTTTAGGATATATTATAAAAAAAAAGATAATTTACGCATTAGACTGGAGTCCTTAAAGTCATTTTGCCGAAACATTGAGAGGGCCATTATGTTTGGAATATTTATAAATGTTTAGAAATGAAATTAAATCAAAATCGTTAGAGCCGATTTTGAGAAAATTGACTTTTTCTTTTTTTGTCCTTCAGTAAACTACCCTCAATTTTAGGGTTTTATATCCAATTCTAAAAACCCCTTGGGGCAACCCTATGAAAACCCTAGATACCAAGTTTTAGTCAGATCAGTAAAATAGTTTAGGCTCTAGTTGAAGGTACAGGCAGGCAAACAGACAGACGGAAAGCCAAAAGTCAAAAACCACTTTTTTGGATTAGGAAAGTCATGAAATGTCAAGATTTATCAAAATCTTGAGTTCGATTTTTTTGATGATCACTATACTTTCTCTATTTCTAAGATAGCGAGAAAGTAAAAAAGTGATGCAGGCCATAGGTTGGAAACAGTGATGGATGTATAAATTATAATTACCATCAATATGGTTCCTAAACAAGAGTTCTCATTCTTTAACAAAGTGCCACGAGCAAAAACAAATGAATAGTATTATGAATTAATGTACTTCTATACATTGGTTCTATCAACATTTTTCTTATTTCTTTAAGCAAGATTTCTTCATTCAATTCTCATCCATGGTCTATTTTATCAAATTCCACATTTTATAAAATTATTTAGCCACTGTGCCTCCTCATTGAGAAACACTAAAATTTAATTGAAATTGTATTAAATAAGTGCAAGCATTTCCATGTAGCTAGTGAAGAAAGGATACAAAACCTTATTTTGGATAACTATCACTAATGTCAGGCTCAAACCTTAACGGGTGCTAAAAACACTGTCAGTTGGCACTTGGTCATATTTTGTTGATGTTAAATGAGCTAGCAAAAGTGTGTTATGTTTATATTACCGCCTGAAATTCATATCCTGTCTTCGATCCTCAATCATTCTGTTGGTTTTCAACTCTATGAAATGTGCATTTGCTAGGTCTTGTTCTGTAAGTACTTCAGTCTCACTGTCCACGCAGTCCATCTCAGCACCGTACAATAGATTATGATCTCTCATCTTAGACTGGAACATTACACAGAACTCTTCTTTCTCATTTACGGGATCATCTGTCTTAGGCCTGCCTTTTGGTTTATCTGGAATATTTAGACACACTATAGTATACCAAGATGAGTATTTCCAAACATTTACTCTAAGTATAAATAACGCACAGCAATGGTAACATGGTCTAAATGTCAAGCTCATTTAATTTAGTTTGCCAGTGAATGGGAAGTCAGGGTTCGAACCCCAGCTGGATGTAGGTACCCTTTTAAATGTGATGTTTTTATAAATGGTTTCCTACTTTACCTTGAAGCAAATTTAGTTAAATTTCAATTTATATACTAAGTTTTCCAACCCTACTCAATTAGGGCAATTAGTATGTATAAACCAAACGAGTACTAAAACACAAAAAAAAATTAAAAATGCATAAATCTGCAAGAATAATTGATATTGTTGTGCCACCCCTAAAAGAAAGAGTAATTATTTGCTTCAGCAGTATAATTTTATCATTCGAATAAAAGTTAAAGCTGATTTGTTCTAAATATTTGAACAAAATACGTTCTAAATATTTCAACAAAATAATTTGCTACGGTGTTGCAGATATAATATAATCTGTCGTTTAATACTATTTAAAACAGACACTTAGGTTAATGAGAGCAAGCCTCAATGTGGCATTTAAGAGCCTAAATGCTCGAGTATGTTGGGAAGACTACCAAAATTGTTGGCCATGCCTCAAAAGACAAAACAAACAATGAAAATAATATATATGCCTAAATCAAATCTAACACTAGTAATAAATAATTACATTCTGTATACTTACATAAGGGTAATTTATTGAGTTTTTTTTAGACTAAATAACCTTTTGGGAATCCATGTTTTAATTTCGTAGCAGAATATAATATGGCCTGCGTTAATAACTTATTGACCTGTCTTGGGATAAAGTGCTTGCCTCAGGATCCGTTGTTTGTGGGTTCAAACCCAGCTGGGGTCGACCGATTTTTCTTTAGCAATAAAAATCCATAGCGCAGCTTCTTTCGGAGGGGAAGTAAAGCTGTTAATGCTATGTTAATTGTGGCATATAAAGAAACCTGAGAAGTTATGTGAAAATAGCTTTCTGGCAAAATTGGAAGGTCCTTACGCTCTCGTTCATAGAAATTCTCGTGTGCTGATATAGAGTAATCAGTTTGTTTAGTAAGTGCATATTAAATGTACCTCAAATAAATAAAAGCTAGTAACTTAATTGTCACCTGCTGTCATGTATTGCTCAAACTTGTATCCCCATGACATGAACTTTTTCTGTTGTTCTGTTCTTGATTTACGTTTTTTTATACTCTCTTCACTTTCTATAGCGCACAAATAAATGTTCCCTTTCCATTTTGATGCACAAATGATCCAATCATCTAAATTTTCATAAGGTGTGCACATTATTGTTGTCAATAAGCCTCGGTAGCAGACCACTTTAGTGCTGAAAAACAACACTATTAGTGTGTAAATAGCAAATGGATATATATGAATATTAATGTAGTTTTAATTTAAAGACATGTTAAATTTTAACTTGCAGGGTCGGCTGACACAGTTGAGACACTAAACCTGGTACAGCTAAATTGAAAGTAAAATGTGGCATACGCTTGTGATTCTTTTCCCTTTGGTTAGTATTATTGTGTATAGTGGGTTGGTTTATCATGTGCCATAAAACTGGTGCTTGAATAAATGTGTGCATTCACCCTCACCTCTGATTAAAAATAGTTTTAGTAAAAACATAAAACCTAATATGACATAATAGGGCCTACAACTATAACATAAAGTACTCAGGTCGTACACAAGATGTGGTAAATAAATAGGAAAAATTTTAAACCAAGGTTTATGAATTGATATTCAGAAGAAGGTATAGTAAAGGTAGATAGAAACATATTTAAAAGGAACAAACACAATATGGCTTTTACAATGAAAGAGATAGGCCTACGTGTGAAAACATGTATTTATTTGTCTTGGTTGCAGTAAGCATGGTGTATGAAACATTTCTTCCACTATATATAATATATACTTACTTACTCAGGTATGCTCAAATATCATTGTTTATCTGCCTCAACTTGTCTGTTGGTTTATTATTATTTTAGTGCAAGTTGTTCTTTCGCTGTCTTGCTCCTAGTCACTACATAATACTGTGTCTACTACCCCCTCCTGCATGAATCATATTCCACACCATAATACCCTCAATTCACAAATTAGTTTTTTGCCTTCATTACCTTTCTGCTTCTGCCCCTCCCCCCCTTAACCCCTCCCTGCCTACAATATTTTATTAATATATGTATTTTGTTTTTGTTAATGAACTGAACCTATTTTCTTAACTTTAATGTAACGAGCAAACTGCTAATTTTAAAAACAAATAAAAAAACACAATTCACCTTATGTTTCTGCCACTGGAAGAGAGTTAATGGCTGTCGGAGGAGGATTGGGTGGTAACTATTTATTTTCTTCAAGAGATAGCCATTACCTATGTGTACAGTGACAGCAATGTAAAGTGTGAACTGTGTTCTTTTTTGTGAAAGCCATATTGTATTTGGTTTCTTTTATGTGTTTTTTATCCACTTTTCCTTTAAGATACTTTTTTCGAAATAGGCCTATAGGTATATTACAAACTACCTAAATGCAAAATGAAGTTTCACTGAAAGAGATAGATTACACTAATGTGTTAAGAGATTAGGACGATTGAATTTTAAAAGTAATCTACATGCATTTGCGTGTAGTAAAACCATTTAGAAAAAAAAAACACTCTTGGCACACCCCAAAGGAATTGAATTGATCTCCCTGTCTTTGGCAATTTAGATTACTGCAATAGTACTGCCTAAAACCATGCGGCCATCGACATGTTGAGGAAAATGAGAGCCACCTCCAATCTTGTGATACCTTCCACCATTAATGTACAACTTCACTCCTAAAAAAACTTCAACCCGAAGTAAACTATTTTTTATTTTATTTTCATTTTTAAATTTAAGAAGTCGTCATACTACAAATTTAACTTAAAAATTAAAAAGTCAACTTGCCTTTTTTTATTTTTAGCCTGTAAACTGTCTGATTCTACAAGTTTTCTTTGCAAAATCCACTTTAATATGTTATCTAATTTCTCAGATATATCTTCATTCTTTCTAATAACATTATCAATTCCTTCATTTAGATCAAAATGAGCTTCAGTGTTTCCATGTTTCATAGACAGGTATTTTAACTGTGACATATTTGATTCAAAATTGCGATCACCATCAATACTAAAACAACCAAGTGCATATGGTTTATTGAAAGACGGGAAGGTAACAACATCTCTATGATTTGAATTAACAATGAATCCTGGCAATGGTTTATCAATATTTGCCATTGCTTACGTTACTAATATATTAAAGTTATAAAATAAATAAAAAATATTGCGGGCAAGTTTTATCAGAGATTCCAAAATTAACAATAGCGAAAAATAAATTAATACATTATAGTGTTTTTCTGTATATGTGCTGCCACCTGAAGTATTTCTCATTTCTAGAGTAATTTGATCTGTGTTACTCATCCTTGGTACTGTGGATAGAAAAGGTGAAATGTTCAGTGATTGGACAGTAACTTTAATACCTAGAGAAGTGATGTGATATCTGTAATCTAGGAAGTTGTGTTTAAATTTAACTATTCATTGATGTCCTGTTAAATAAAAAGGATAGCAGACTATGCTAAAATAATTTATAAAGTTTAACTAATATAGCAACATTACATTGGCGACGACGATGGGATACAAGTACAAGTAACTTTAGTCCGGATATTTCAAGGTCAGCTATGACTGGTTATATTGGACATCTAGATAATTTAATCTCGCTGAGATCGACAGGGATATTTTCAAGAGGAAGTTGGCGAATGTTATAAATCTTAATGGATTGGAAGCTAAACAGTGTGAAACACTAATAAGTCATCAAAATCAGGTTGATTTAAAGTTGTTAAAAAAAATGATGTGTGCCCAATACTCCTGAAACTAAAAGATATGTGGTTTTAATAGATTTGTTAAGTGCACATTATTCACATGTGGTTTCGTTTTTTAAAGAAAGATCTGAATTTTATAATGCATTTTGTGGGCCTAATGAATCAGTAACATACTGGGCCACTAGAGTTCAGCATCTGGCTTCCAGTTGCACGTTTGGAACATACCTATATTTTGTGCTTTTGACAAATTTGTGATAGGTCTACAAGATAAGAAAGTTAAGGAACGCTTATTTACCGAGGACCCTTCCAAATGAACCATTAGCAAAGCTAGGGATATCGCTCAGCTGGTGATTGCTGCAAACATATTTTTCAATGATATATATGTTAAAAAGGAACAGGAAATTTTCAAAATGGCCGCTAATCAACAGGGCAGGAATAATCAACCTCCCAAAAAGATTTTTATTCCTATTCTCTTTGTGCAGTTTGTGGGTAGACCAATCACTCAACAGTGCGGTGACGGTTTGGCAATTATGTGTGTGTCATTTATAAATGTAGGGTGCACTTAAAAAGAATGTGTCCTTCAGAATTCAAGCAGGTAACTTATAAACTTATGGAAACAAAGGAAGGGGATGTAGGATAGGAAACATTTAGCTTTATTAACCTCAATCACTCTTATGCTTAGAGGTTGCACTAAACCATAGTAGGTTGGATGAGGCGTTTGACAGAGAGAGAAACTCTGTCTCTGTTGAGCTCAGGGCGACTGGAGTCTGCTTACGTGTAATGTATAAATTCAAAGAATAATTATATCGCAAGAACTAGTTTATTATTATAGTGATAATTTTAAAGCATAGCAACGGTGCATATTTTTTGTCAACAGCAACATAGAATAAAACAATGATGACAGGATCTAGGATCTCCTTAAACTGAGTTGGATACAGGATCTAGGATTAACATATCAGAATAAGGTTCACACAAACCTTTGACGAGTGATTAATTGTTTATTGTTTTGTAATATTTCAATATGTAGTCCAACCAACAGTGGCACCATAAACTTGGAATAATTACCCAGAAGTAGATTTATGACCATCGCTGTCATCGGCCCAATCTTCATCAACGTAGGCCCGTAAGGTGACATCACAATTCTTCGGAAAGAAGAGACCAACTTCAAGTGTTTCTTGAATGTATCGTTGTATTAGTTTGAGTCCATTCCAGTGTTCTTCTGTTGCATTGCTTTAATATCTGCTGTAGAAATTCACTAAGAAGTTCAGATCAGGGCGAGTATAGAGCATCACATGCATCAAACTACCAACAATCTCACGGCACAGTTTATTTTGACTATGCATTCTGATGTGGTTAATTCAGGTGGTTTTACCTCCATCGATGTCTTAACAAGTTTACATTGTTCCATACAAAATTTCTTGAGAACTTTCTTCAAGTAAGCTGTTTGGCTAAGGAACATGCCATCAGTTTTCTGATCAATGTTTATACCTAGAAAGTTGTGTAAACCTCCAAGATCCTTAATCTCGAATTCTGACATAAAAGATGTTTATATAATTCAACTTCTTCAGATTGTTCCCTACCAAAATTATGTCATCTACGTAATCCAAAAGGTAAGTTTTGATGCTGTTGCTAAATTCAAAGTACATACATTTTTTGTTTTTAGACTGTTCAATCAAATCCGAGAGAATTCATAAATTTGTCAAGCTTAGCATTCCACTACCATAGTGCCTGCTCCAATCCATAGAGGGTCTTGTGTAATTTACAAAAAAGGTTGCTATCAGTTACGAAGCCAGGTGGCTTCTTCATATACACCTCTTCAGAAAGGTCTCCATGTAGGAATGCATTTTTCACGTCCAAATGGAAGGCAATTAAACCTTCTTTGTTTATAACCGTAAGTAGGATCCTGACAGTAGTTAAATGGGCAACGGGTGAGTGCGTTTCATTGTATTTAAACCCTTTCTTCTGTGCAGAGCCCTTCACCACCAACCTTTCCTTGTACCTGTCAAGCTGTCCATTTTCATCCTGCTTCATCTAGAAGACCCACTTGCAGTTGATAGCTCGTTTAATGGATGACAGCTCAGTAAGGGTCCAGGTCTCATTTTTTTTAATGAGTACATCTCTCCCTCAACTGCAGCCATCCATTGTTGGGCATCATATCTACTATGGGTGTCCTCAAAGGTTTCTGGCAAATTGTCAATAAATGACTCAGCACCAAGAGCTATTGCGACATAGTCATTTAGGTACGCTGGTGCAGTGCGAGGTCTCGTGCTTCTACGCAGAGGTTCAAGTTCCTCGCCAGGTCCGGGAATCTCTTCTTCATCAGAAATTGTCTCTGGTTCTCCTCCTGAATACGACTCCTGCAATTCCTCAATAAAAACTTGATTTGGAGTCAAACCGATGACTTCAGTAGCTCGAGAGTTTGTTGAACCAATAACATCACTAGCTATGAACGAATGTTCATCAAAAATTAGATCATGCCCACGTATGACTTTTCGTTGCTATTATCACCACAGCCTGTACCCATTCGGGCAGCAACCAATAAAATAGTACTTTTTCAAGCGGATGTCAAATTTACTTTTAAAAACTTGCTTAAGTAATCTAAGATGTGCTACACAGCCAAAAACCTTCAGTTTGAACATATATGACTTCACACCATACCACAATTCTGCTGGAACCTGGTTTTTAAGAGCTTTAGTAGGCAATATGTTTATTAGGTAGACCGTAGTCATAACAGCCTCCATCTAGAGTGACCTATCAAGAGAAGAATGAAAGAGTAAACAATTTGATTTCTCCACGATACTACTGCCTATTCTTTCTGAGACACCATGGTATGCCTGATCGTAAGCTCTGACTGGATGCCCTTCTTTTTTAAATAATTGAGTATTTCCTGCGACACAAATTAACCACTTTTATCTGACCTAAAGTTACTTATCTTTAGGTTAAAGTGAGTTGTTGCCATAGCTTCAAACTGTTTGAAGTATGAAAATACACCATACTTTTTCTTTAGAGTGAAAATGACTTAAAATGAGTATAATATACGATCAGGGTAAGCATATACCTCATTTGGTCATATGGTACGGGTTTAACGAGCCCTACAAGATCCCAGATCTCCAAAGGGTGCTTAGCTCTAATGTGTGGCTTTGTGAGAGGAAGACGTGCTTGTTTAGCCTGTATGCAAGTGTCATATAAATCGGGGATCGATCCTGGATCAACCTTGATTCCATCTACAATCTTACTTAAGTGAACTAAATCAGTTATACCTATGTGACCATGCTTCTTGTGTCATAAATCAGATGATGCTACAATGGAACTAGCAACATTAACACATGCTTTTTCACGAGACGAAAGAGACATTGTATACAATTCACCAGATTGAGTGGCAGTAACCACAAAAATATCACCTTTCAAAATGGTAGCATTCCCCTTTTCAAACACAACTTTAAACCCATTAGCGTCCATTTTATTAACTTAAAGCAAATAAAATTGTAATCCAGGGACAATAAGTATGCTGGAAAGTTTGATAAAGTGTTGATTACCTTTGTGAGTCACACACGCATTCAGCACACAGCATCGATCCAAATTTGGTAATGTTTATATTGCTAGACTTTGGTAGCTGTCTCTTATCTTAGACCCAACTAATATTTTTATCACTGATCATATTTTCAGTGGCACCAGAGTCAAGCGATCACACAGATACATCACAACAAGCCATTGACGTTGGCACAGTCAAACTAAATTCATCATCACTGGCTTTAGCTACGTTTGCTTTACGTTTTGACTTCTTCTGTTGCTTCTTGCCTTTCAATTTTGGACAGTCCGAACGAAAGTAACCAGCTTGATGATACAAAAAACAAACACTTTTTACCATTAAATTGCTTTGAAAGCCTATAACTCAAGTGGTCGTTTGAACGTATGGCATCTACATAAATTTTGTCATACAAACAAATATAATTAAGTTTTAAGATACCTTATTCATTATTTATCGAGCATTCAATAAAAATGGTTTTTGAAACCAATAAATAAGCTAGTAGCCAACTTTAAATACAAGTGTAGTCTTGGTAGACTGTAAACAACATGGATGATAACTACATATTTAAATATATTAAAGATTTTATTCGTATTTGTACTGTATTACCTGTAAAACTGAATTGCATACCCTTTATTGTAAATGATTATTCAGGCAAGTATGGTACAATACTTCACTATTTTCAAACAATAACACTTTTATTCATCCGAGACATGTTTTCGTCTAAGAACATTGAAAGAAACCGTTAAATCTCCTCCCCCCC
>CABEEJ010001087.1:116520-159907 GCA_901482245.1 Timema douglasi | reverse complement strand
CCCCCCACACACACACACACAATTGTAGCAGACGATAAACTTGAGCGTCACACTTTGGACCTTGGCAATGCGTTTGTTTACGTCTATCCAGTATATAATAAAGATCCTGCTCCTACCTTACTCCTACTTGTACTCATTTCTGGTATAGAACTGTTGTTGCGAACAAAAGTATTCTTGGTTTGATTTTAGGAGTTTTGGCGTTTCAGATGTTGGTTTTGGTGTTGAATGTTTTTGATTGGTGTACGAAGCTAGAAATGACTTTAGGCATTTTGAGGGAAGGGGGGAAGGTGAACTGAACAATTTGTTATCATATCTGTGATTCAGGGTTTTTATTTAACTCTAGAATCTCTGTTTGATAGGGTTACTTTTAAAAAAAAATTATTTGAGTTCTTGATAGTCGGAGAGCAAGATTCATCTTTTGTTAAATATGACTCGTGAGTATCACAATAACCAATTATAGTTTTTTTGGGTAAATATTGAGTTTTAGTTTTGTTTAATTAGGCTTAGTATACTAATTGTGTCTTGGGTAGGGGGCCTAAACATTATCTTAATTTAGTGATAATTTATTATAACCCAACAAATACAAATCAAGGAGACTTAACACAAGAAATTATTTTTTTAAATAATATGTTCTTTCCAAATCTATATATTTATTTAGCTTATAGCACGAAGGTGCAATCCTACATAACTGATACCTACAAGAATTCGGGCTCCTTAAAAAAAGGGAAAAGGGGTGAATTTATATGATAATATTCAGATGGCATAAACTGACATGTTAAGAATGCAAAAGAGCCTTTAAAATGTAATTCGTTTGTAATAGTGGGGGTATTAAATAATCTTAAGGGCGAGCTACTTGCAACCAAATCAAGGCCCAACTGAAGAGTTGAGAATCTGGAAACATTAAATAAACTTTCACACATTGCTGAATGAGTAGCGTCTATAAATTTTGGGATAGTGCACAACTAACACTATAAATAAACTTATATTTATCTATTCTTTCTTTATCACGAAACATAATAAAACATGTTTTATTTTTATCTGAGAGAAAACAACTGAATAATAATAAAATGTATAACCCGAACGGGTAGTAAGACGCTGTGCTAAAAAAACAATAAGATTCTAATACCATAAAATTAAAGAAACTCTAAATTAATGAAATAACTCTTGGCCATATTGTATAACTTTGGGTGTATCCGAATTCTCTTATGCTCTGTCACCTTGATATGTACACCAGCCAGTAGCATTAGTAATAACGTGACTAAACGTAGATCCATCGGAATTGTCACTAAGGCTGCTGATGCACCTCTCGCATGCCCTTAAGTCGAAGGGCGTAAGCAATATGTCAGACACATCCTTGGTGTGGTGTTTTACTCCCAACGGTTTTTTTTATATGCTTTTTGTCTGCTAGAGCTCAGAACATTATGTTGCCTGCCATTTTAAATTATACAGCAACGCTAAAGAATATTCATTTTATAATATTAAGGATTATGGTTATTTTGAAAAGTCGAATAATCTAATCAATATACGCCAACAATTTTTTATCACCAAAAATCTAATATTTTTTATTGGCATAAATTAATTTTTAGTAAAACAATAGGAAAAAAAGTCAACACAAACAATAAAATGGTGCTGATATTAAATTCCATAGGATATTTATTTTCATTAGGTGTGATAGATGGCATATGACATAGTTTCTAAAATCATTGGTAGATAATAGCACAGCGGTCTTGAGGATGTAGCAAGGTTCATTGTCATTCAAATTGTCTGGTGCAGTCTTTGATAACAAGTTGGTGGTGTGTAAATTTTTCACCTGTATAATTCAACATTCCTTCCAATGAGCGATTGTGTAATAGCCCTAAGATGCTGTACTAAAAATTATGCAGTTTGGGAATATATCAGATGATCTTCAAGCTTTTTTGATTGCTTACACGATTTCATGTTGTTATACTAGTCTTAGTATATTCAGATTAATTTTGAAGTCTTTAAAAAACATTAAGTCTCTGAAGGGCAAAACCAACAAAAAATGTCTCTACTTTAGTAACATTGCAAAGGACTGCAGGGTTGCCATACACATGGAAAACCAGGGAACAGGAAATTTTCTGTGTGTGGAAAAACTGGGAAACACAGATAAGTATGCAAAACTAGTAAAACTAGTGAAATATCTGCTAGCTTGGGATATTTAAACGAAAGCTTAAAATAATTGGCATAAGTGTTTGGATAGACAAAAAATAAATTGGACTGAAGAATTATTAGCATGTTGATTCAAACATGTATTATTACCTCTCAAACAGGGATTTTGAAGTGACAGTTAAGATTTATTTATTTACTTCCCCATCGATCTTAAATAAGCTTGTTTCGAACACAAGTTTCATTATACTTCACTCACACAAGTCAGTTTGGTGAAAAATGATTTTTTTTATTACCCTTTTCTTCAATCTGCTTGGAAAAATGCAAATTACTTTTAGAAAACACAGGGAATTTGGTAACTAGTACAACAGTGCTTTCAAGTCACTTTTAGACCCATCATTATTATTGCCAACAGTAGGCTACTGATGATTACAAGAATAGTAGATACAAGTTTCAATCCCCCTTCACCTTATTTGATTGCAAAAATTCTTGGAAGTAAACTTTTTAGATTGTCATAAAATAAAAGCAGTACACATCCTATAATACTTTTTAATCTTGTACATTTATATAAGATACATAATAGAATCAAAGATATTAATTTATTTCTCTTATGTAAGTGTGAGTTTTAATTTACCTATTTCGATTTAATCTACTCTAGAGAGTAATGACTAGTTTAAAAACAGCCATTAGAGATGTTATGCTAAAGGGGGTCATCAGAGGTGAAAGCGGGTTTGTTGAAATGGGAATACCTCTAGCTCAGAGCAAACAAAGTACTTGCTTTCTATTTATAACTGGCCTTTTCATGACATAATATAGGAAGGCAAGTTTACTTGGAAAGTGACTTTGAATTCTTCTGGTTCTGTTGTAGGCTTAGGCCTATCTTTTTGAAATAAAAAAAAATTAATCAGAATTATTAATGCTAGAAAAACTTTTGAGTGTTGATAATCTGTACTCTAATGGTTTATTATTTATAAATACAATGATAATAATCACTTTTGTGGTCCATTGCTCAGAATTCATGGCTACTGATCCAGATCTCCTGGGTTCGATCCCTGGCACACTATATTATCTGTGAAGCATTGGGTCTAGAATGGAGTCAAACTCAACCTTGTGAGGACAAATGAGGAACTACTAGAATTAATACCTATAACGACTCCTGTCTAGAAAACTTACATTAACGGCCAGAGGGTTTGTTGGGCTGACCAAGAGACAACCTCTATCTCACAAATGTTGGCACTATCATTGCTAACGGCGGCAGCCACTCATTTGGTAAAGCTCAATTGCGGGTTCACACCATGGAATTTCTTATGATATTTAAAGATAAGTTTGACGAGCTCAAATCTAATAGATTATTTTTACCTATTATATTATTTAGTGTTACAGACAGATGTTCTCTTTGTATATAAGCATGTACCCCTGATAAAAAATTTAACTTTTTAATAGATTTTTTTAATCAAACTTAGAATAAATAATGTTTACTTCCCCATTGAATAATATTCTAGATTTTATACTTCCTTCTTTCTTTGGCTCACTATTTTGGTTAATATTTAAGCAAGTTCCTTCGTGTTTTACACTCCAAAAAGCAAACTAAACTTTTCAAATTAGCTTATCTTAATCATGAACACTATGTTTTAAAGAGAATATATCATACATAAATATAACATATTGAATAGGTTTATATTATAATATATAAATAAAAGTCCAAACTTTGAGTAATAAAATTATTTAATCACATTTTGACCAAATTATATAGCTTACAGCCTAATACTTACCTTCAAATAGAGACTAATGTATAAATTGGCTAGACTAGTGGTGTGATATATGGCTACAAAAATTTTCTCAACAATTTGCCACAGATTCCCCATAAAACCTAGGATATATATAGAATAGGTGGTGTGAAATTTCTTATATATGCTTACATCTGCATATCTAAATACATGTTGTGTACAATATGAGTGCAGAGTTTTATTTGATTTGACTAGATTGGTTTTTGAGTGTTTAGCTTGATCTTATTAATTTATAACTTTATAATATATATTGTTCATTCTTGGCCAAATAGTATACCTCCCATTTCCCTTTTCCCTAGTTCCTAAACATTTTGTCTGCACATGCCCATATTGAAGGTGGAAAGTCTGTCCTAAAAATTAACCCGCCATAGGTTAATTGCATATAATGTGTAGAATTTTACTATATAAGCTATAATGATAAAGTCATAATATTGTATCTGGAGATATTAATTGTAGCTATTTCATGCCTATAAGGGGTCATCTATAAACCATATAACTCTGTTGAAAGGGAGTGAGAGGGTAGCTGTAATGTCTTCATAGTGTTACATTGGGTAGGGTAGGTACAGTAGCCCCATGACTTCTTTGGTGCTGACTGACAGATCACAGCTGACTTCTGACCGCAAACATTTAGGTATATACTTAAATTTTGACCGTCAGAAGTGACAGCTGCTAAACTCATGTTTTTGCAGATCATCTGGTTCAGCGTACGGATACTTAATTTGGTCTGGTAACTTTTTAAAGCTGTTAGAAGTTAGCTGTGAGCTGTCAGTCAGCACCAAAGAAGTCATAGGGCTACTGTACATCACATAGTTTTTTTTATTAGCAGATCACGTATTTCCACCAATTAGGGTTGTAAGCCTATTTACTAATTACACTGTGTTATGGATTAGGAAGGTTGAATTTATAAGAAGTATACCCTAATTTGCATGGAGGGAGAGTGGAAAACCATTTAGTAAATACCACTCTCAGTACACCTGACCGGGATTGAACCACAATCTCATTTTCAACAGTCTAGTATATTATTAGCGTAGCACCATATACCATGTGGCCACTGAAGCAAGTATCACTGCTATGTAAAAATTGCAGACTTAAATCAGTTTTTGCCATTAAGCCTAGATATGAAAAAATTTGTTATCTTGGTTTGCTGTAATTTGTTTATCTTGACACAATAAATAAAATCTTCAAGTTTACTGATAGGACTACAAATGTTGTATTTACATCTGGTTGAGATTAATTAAATCTTCTCGGATTTTCCATCATTATAAGTGCTTCAGAAACGAATGGTATTGGTTCTTCTGCTTGAATGTCTGTGTTGTCTTCTTCAGAAGAGAATTATTGTTATTACTGTTGTTAAGTTAAGTTCGAAATGAGTAGAAACTCAAAAAAATTATCCAAATATTTCTTTCTAAAATTCAAATTAAATGTTATTTTTTTATCTTTGATATAGGTATGAATTTCATGGGGAATCAAGATGAGTTTGAATTATCAAATTTTTCGAACTAACCAGAGTCAAATTATACAAATCATATTGTACTCCCATTATAATTTTGAAAAACAAATTTATATTCAGGATTTAAAATTTATTTTCATTAGTATCAAATCTTAGTCATAAAAGCCTACTTATGAAATAGTGACATTCACTCTTGATGTGAAAAATTAAGTAACAGGAGGGAGAGGGAGGAGGAATTAAGCTAAGTGTCTACTTGATGTTACACGAGGGAGAGAGTAAAAACAAAATTAAGGAAAAAGTTACTACCTCCTATCACCCCAGCAGCACAGCATGCATATCCTCAGGTTGCAGATCGGATCGAGGATACTGCTTTTAGAGATGAAGGGTAGTTGTGAGTATTTTGACTAAGTAATAACGTACAACTGGTAGGGCTGGTCCCTCATCTTGGGGGTTGGGCTCAGGTCTGTTGAACTCTAACCCTCAAGGCATACTAAGAAGTTCCCTATGGATTTCCATGGGGTAGAAGATTTCAGAGGTAAAAATGGTTCCTCTCTCTCCTCCCCCCTTCCTTTTGGGGAATCATTGGTTAGTAAGCTAACAAAAGTATCAAGATTGGAACATAGAATGTCAGGAGCTTATATAGAACAGGGGAACTATAGTCGATGATTGACAAAGCAAGTGCCCGAGTTTGGACTAAATATATTGGCCCTTAATTGGTGTTCATTTATAAGTGTGGCAATGAACTTTAAGAGTTCTTGATCCCATAGCACAAGTAAAGTCGCACACATACTTGCAATACCTATACATACCATACACCCTTGCTACAGCATTTTGGTCACTAAAGTGAACACCTTTTGATTGAGTTGCACATGTAATAACTAGAGTTGACCCACTAGTGCCTGCCTCTAGGCATGTTCAAGGGAAATAATTATCCATTTATTTTACTGTCATTAAAGAAATTCTAAACTTAAAATTATTATCTATAGAGGTAATATTTCATTTCATTGTCTTCAAGCACTTCTTTAGTTAAGATACTTTCAGATAACTCACAAGATTAAATTTATTTATTAAAAAACCTTGTTTTTCAAATAGCTGTAATAAACCAGTGGTAATTATTTTACTTTACATCCATTACTGTTTCCAGCCTATGGAATGGGACAATTTTTTATTCAAGCCATATATTTTCCACTGTTGGCTTGCTAGACATGTCATAGCTTCATATGTCTTATAAAATAGCTTAAGAATTGTATAGGCACAACTTCTAGTCCCTGGGCATTGATTTATCACTATAAAAGGGTAAACCCACATTTCACCAACAATAAATTTTCAGCCATGCTGTGAATCGAACTTGGGACCTTTAGCTGAGTAGACTCACACTATCGACTGAACTAAGGTGTCAGATAATTATTTTACTTATTATGTTATAGTAGCTGATATTTGAGTTTTTAAATATGGTCATTTTGAAATACATTCAAGAGATTTAAGTTAGGTAGCTCTCAAAAAGTGTATATGTATATATAATATACACATGAAAAATTGTTACAATAAACTTGTAACATATTCTTTATTTTATTATTGAAGGTAATAACTTTTAAACAGGCGAATCATTTAAATTAATACACCAGAATATTCCCAAAATTAAGCATTTTAGAAAAAAATTGTTGCAGAAAAAAGTTTGCTTGCATAAGATTTGTCAACTTTTTTAATCTATTCACGGGAATAATGATACTTTTTTCCATGCAATTTTGCCTATAGCCTGAACAGTTAGATAGATACAATGATAAAAAAAAATTAAAAACTCATGCACTTTATCCATTGCTGGTAATTATTAACATAGAGGTGTAACTTAATATTTTAAAATAATTTACAATTAACACTGGTATGCAATGAATTTAAATTTATTGAACAGGTAAAATTAAAACAAGTTATAACATCATAAAAGCTTAAAATTTTAATTTACTCTTAATTGAAGTTATAAAAAAAGTATTATTAGTGGATACATGAATATTATATTTATAAAAAATATCATCATAAACTCCATTTAATCCGATGACCAAGGTACTTGAATCCACATCTCAACACTTTCAATTATTATGTTTCTATTTGGGGGGCGCTAAGTCACTCAAGCTTTGGCTTTTATAGACTTCTCCACCTCTTCTTTGTTTAGCCACTCATCATCTTCATTGCTAACTGAAGCTGCCCAAAGTCCAAGCAATTCAACCTCCCTCAAGTTTTCCTGTCTTTCTTTGTCTTACATAAGCATTGTTCTGATCCTTCCTCCCCTCTTGTCAGCAAAAAATAAGCAAAGCTCAAACCCGTCCCTCCCCACTAAGGTGCTTAAGTAATACTTGAATGCCTCCTCTCAAACTTAGATGCCTTACCTAGTACACCCCAATCTTTTCAACTGGATATATCTGACAACTAAATAAGTTACTAACTGTTTTCACATATTCATATGTCAATTCAAGTGATCTGCAGCTATCACTTTTAATACACACCTATAAAATAACAATAGTAATATAGTAAAATATCACCGCTGACTACAAAAAAAGTTTGTATTTTGATATATGTACTAACTACACTAATGTGGTTAAGGTTAGGAAGGTTGACTTTAGAGGAAGTGTACTCACATTTGTATGCCGCATGGTGTAAGCCGTCACTCTCACAATAAACTAGACTGTCGATGATGAGGAGACCAAGGTTCTATCCCATTCGGGTGTACTGAGGGTGGTTTTTCCTAAATCATTTTCCTCTTTCCATCCACACAAATTAGGGTACACTTTCTCTATATCAAACCGTCCTAGTTCCTAGCCACTTAGTGTAACTTGTTCATATGTATATAACCCGAACAAGGAGTAAGACTGGGTGACATAGGCCCTAAAATACAAATAAAAAAATGGACCTCTAGAGCCTGGATCACTTTCAGATTAGATAGCCTTCAAATAGCCCAATTGTTATGTATTATTTAGATATCAATACATAGTTATTGAATCTCCACATTAATTTAAGTAGCACATTAGAGTAATATGCGTATAAACCGAACGGGTAGTAAGACATAGTGCTAAAATAAATAAAAAATATTTTCATATATCAAACTATTTAATATGCAGGTATCGCTTTTTACTGATAGTAAGTATAAATCTTGGTTTAAAAATAATCACATTTATGAATGTTAAAAGTAAAACATAAGCAGTATTTTATATTATATTCATATTTTCACTAAACATAATTAACCTTAATGTCAGTAATAAGATGAACATAATCATTATTTTAGCTAGCATCTAGGATTAAACCAGGCAACTTTAGACTTGTAATTGTACCTCTTTAATCATTTTTACTCTCATATTATGCTTATATCTATAGTAAGATTCTGGAATTTTTAGAATAAAACAAACTTTTCTTTCCTTGCAGTCAACATTGACACCCTTTTACTTTATTGTTAATATTAGGCTATCAATGGAAAGGGCCAGTTTCGGCTCCCATAATTTTATGTACACATATATGGAAATTGTTTTTGTGACATATGTGACTGTCAAAAGAATTTACGTTCCTATATTTATCAGACTGTCATTATGGCACTCATTTATTTTGTGAGTCACAGAGGACCCTTTCATGGTGAAGATTGTTGTTCTGTGTATAGGTGGAAACCAGCGCGAGTTAGCTCGGCAAAAGAACCAGAAGAAACTTCAGGAGGTTCAGAAGAAAAAGGGGACCGGTGACAAGGGAATGACGCTTGAACAAAGGAAACAGAGGTAGGGATACCGCCAGGGTTGTGAATGAGGAATCTGACTTTTGTCTCTGGAGCGATGCACTGTTTTTAAAATGACTGGCTTCTTTATTCTCTCCCAAGGTCTGATTAGTTCTTTGTTAATCTTAACAAATTACGTGCATTTAAGCCTTAACCTCCCCATCACCGGGGCTGACACCTTTGTCAACGTGCTCACCAGTGCAAGTCATAGACAATTAATATCAGTTCAAACATGTATGTCATTGAAGATCAATCCATACTTAATAGCCAACAGTTATATAAATGGGTAAAACATGATCAGGGAAAATTTAAAAATTCTGTATAGAAAACCTGGAAAAGTCAGGGTATTTGAAAAAGGAATTTATGTTGCCACCATGAATAAAAGTTCGTAATACAGAACATTTTTGAAATATTAAATTATATTTGGGTAAAAACTGTGTTGAAAAGGCCGGTTTTGACCATTTTAGAATAATATAACAGATAAGCACTGTGCACAAATCTATATTTTTTTTAAATAGTGACATATTGTAGTTATTAACAAGAAACTTTGTTGTTTATCTCCTATCGTCACCGTGGAAAATTTTTGAGTAATCATTCAAATACGAATGTGGTGCACACTTTCCATAATTCACATGAGCCGGGAGCTAAGTTGGGCTTGCTATGATGCACTCTCTTAAAAAGGTAGAAATCATTTTGGCCTTAAAAATACTGTAAGAATTTGTTTATTGTTTTTATAAAAAATTAATATAACTTAGACAAGAGTCGACCTGAATGGTTTGAGGGTCCTTTAGGATATGTCATACCACACATAGTTGAGGAAATATATTCATGAAATAGGTGCTTTTGCTAAAATTTTGTGCAGATGCACATTAAGGATTTACTTGTTACATTGGGTGCCTAAATCTGTACACGTGTTTTTTCAGAGACGCAGACATGATGCGAGAAAAGCAGCAGAAGGCTGTAAATAAAACTGAAGGCCCTGCCAGTTAGATAAAAAAACACTTTAATTGGTTTTCACTCACTGAACTTGGTTTAGGGTTAATGTTTAACATTATTAACTGGCAGGGTGCAAGTTTTCTTCCTTACTAAAAATTGGTGCATATTCTTCATTGAATGTGAAACATCCATTTTCATATATTTCCCCTTTTATTTATGTGAATATATGTTATAATTATTGAATACATTTTTTAAGAACCTTTGATTGGCTCACATGCCTAAATTTTGAAACTTGTAATGCTTGGCAAGAGTGATAATAGGAGAAAATATAATAATAATTAATAAACAATATAGTTTTTGGTAGAAATAAGTGCATTTGAGGCTATATTATTTATAAGCATAGGTAAAAAGTAATTTTTGCACAAATAATTTTAATATAAATAGTATAAATATATAATATGCATTTTATGTTTGTGTAAATCCTTTTATTTCTGTATGCGAGTGTTTCAGTTTTAAATGCAGACAAGAAAATATGGCTAACTTTCTATGAAATGTGTTATTGGTCTTATTGTATATTTTAAGAGGGACATTTATGGAAAAATTGTAGATAATCTGTTTGGTACAATGTCTGCGATAAATACTTCCATGGATGGTGTTATATGTAATGGGGACATGTAATATTATTATTAGAGATGGGAATGTATACATGTTTTACACATGTGTACATATATCTACTTGTGCTCCATATATTGATGGAGAAAATACAAATGATTAAACAATACACTGTACAGGTTTCCTAAAAAATATTGTTGACTTTCTTAAGTCCAACTTTAATTTAACATAATGGCCTTTAAAATCTAAACTATTTGTTGTCTAATATGTGATATTTACTTCCTGTGCTTGTATTGGTTTATTAATTATTCTTATGTATACATGTAATATATTTACATATGTAGGGTAATACATACATATATATACCCATCTCTTCCTTAATTATAACTAACACATTGTTTCTGTTCTGTGTTTATTTTGATATGACAACACACTTTACAATATAACATTTTACATGTAAATCTTAATAAAGAAAGTGTGGTGGAGTTCTTTTACAATGTTTGAGCATTTGATTTGCTACTAGAATTTTTATCGTCCCTTGTCTTTTTAACAGTTTAAAAAATTATTTGGATTGTTACAGTAAAGCGTTGGCTAACCTAACTAATTGGAATCAAGGGTCATCAAAGATGTATAAATTAGATACACACTGTGTAAAATTAATTATTTCATAAAGATTAAAGTTCGTAATAAATATTGCAAAATTACAAATTTATATTTCACAAAAAAAAAATGTATCTGGTAATAGGGAAGAAAAAGGATAAAAAGAGATAATTTAACAAAAACCTACACTCAGCTTACTTCATTCGGACATTTTTAACATAAAAAATTACATAAAATACTGTTGTTGCCACCCCGCTCTGTAACCTAGAATGTTGGCCTAGAATATGTCAGGATGTACTATGGCCGAGGTTAAGGGGTAAGTAATGGAGTATTTTTGTGTGGGTTCGTGATTTATGTTAGACTTGGTTTTCACAGAGGTTTATTAGTGCTACTATACTATTACAAAATTAATGTGATCTTGGTGGTGATATTAAAATGGTAGAATTTAGAGAATACTCAGAGGTTTGTGGCAAAACAAGGTGTTGCTAGGAATCACCTATGGCCTGTCTGACTCTTAGGTGATCCTTACACGGTCCCTGAACTCTGGTCTCAATCGGTAGCCCTCAAAACAATTACTGGTGGACCTGTGTCCTAGCCCACATAGTCCTGAATCGAGCAGAGTAACCCCTAGACCTCGGTGTTGATTAGTCAGTCATGATGGCTGAATCCCTTAAATTTTATCTTGGCCCCTGGCCTGGTTTCTAACTAAGGAATGCTGACAGTTTTTTTGGGCAGCTTTTCTATTCTATTTGTTTATAGGCTAATAAAAATAAACCTGCTATGCTCATTTTGTCATTCGCAACTCAAAACATAATATAATATAACATAACACAAACACGCCTTACAATTTAGGCCATGCGGTTACACTACAGTTCTGGTCTGTCTCCAGGCTTATGTTTGGATGCTCTACTACAGATGTCCCCAATCTTTTTGTACCATAGAGCACATTCAAAACTACAGTGCGGCAGGCACCAGTTACTTTTTCAGGGCAAATTTATAGCCAAACACAATTCATAATGCAAATAACACACACACAAAAATATATATTATTAAAAAAATTGTGGGTTTAGAATTAAAAAATTAATTTTTAAATTTCTATATAAAATAACACAAATTGTACAGACACAAAGTTAATCCAAAACTAGTTTAAACAATTGAAACAATTTTAATCAAACCAAAAGTCAATGTGATCCTTGACATTGCATTTCATCAACCAGTACTTAATAATTCAAAGGATGGGATGATAATCCCGTAAGTAAACAATCAAGATTTTTTCAGTAAGTCGAGATCTGAACTTTGATTTTATGATATTCATGGTAGAAAATAATGATCCACATAAGTATGTGGAACCAAAAAAAGATTTTATCTTATATGCTGCACTTTTCAAAAACAAACTTTTTTTGTTGACTAAATTCCAAAAGTTCTCATCTGCTATATAGGATTTTAGCACAATGTAATTTTGAAGATCCCAAATCTTTAGCTCCAGTTCTTTTGGCCTTACTTGAATAATTTTTTCAATGGATGCAGCTAATTCTGTTGTACTTACAGAGCCCCATGGCTTCTTTGGTGCTGACTGACAGCTGGCGGCTTTGAAAAGCTACCAGACCAAATTATGTATCCCTACGTCGAACCAAATGATCTGCAAAAACATTGTGTTTAGCAGCTGTCACTTCTGACAGTCAAAATTTAGGTATATACCTAAATGTTTACTGTCAGAAGTCAGCTGTGAGCTGTCAGCACCAAAAAATCCGTGGGCTTACTGTACTTGTCTAGTAGAAGGATTGATGAAAAAGGTGACCATTGGCTCGATGATAGTAAACTGCTCAAATCTCTTTTCAAACTGCTCTTGAAGCACTTGAAGGTTAATAACAAATGATGACGATTTAGTCACTGCCACCTAACATTTTCTTCATAGTTGGGGAAATGCACAAGAGACTTCATCTGCAGATGAGACATCCATAGAATCAGTTTAGCTTAAAATGAATTCACAGAGCTCATCATTTAAGCTACATGTTTATCTTTTCCCTGTAGGTCTTAAGTTCAAAGAATTTAATTTGTCCACGATGTCTGAGAAAACCCAAATCTACCAAACAGCAAAAGTCACTTAGTTGATCGTAATTCAGATTTTTGGAACTGAGAAATGTTTTTATCTGTTCAATCAAGGTTACAAATCTTGTAAGAACTTTACCTTTACTGAGCCAATGTACTTTTGTATGCAGGATAAGATTGGTATGTTTAACTTCAGAATCTTCTATTAGGGCCTTGAAAAGTTGATGCTGCAAAGGTGTTGCTCTAATATAGTTGATTATTTTCATAACTATTTTCACAACATGTTCAAACTAAAGTACAGTCGCCCCATGGCTTCTTTGGTACTGACTGACAGCTCAAAGCTGACTTCTGACAGTCAAAATTTAGGTATATATAAGTGATAGCTGCTAAACACATGTTTTTGCAGATCATCTGGTTTGACGTAGGGATACGAAATTTGGCCTGGTAACTTTTTAAAGCTGTTAGTCAGAACCAAAGAAGACATGGGGCTACTGTACTTTGCCACACAAGGCTTCTTGATGAATAATACAATGGTACGACATAAAGTTTAGAAATGATTCAGCTTTCTTGCACAGGACAACAAATCCATTTATATTACCCACCATTGCAGGTGCCTCCTCAGTGGTGATCACAGATATAAGTCATTCACGAGCTAAGTTTACCTGGATGACAGCTCGAAATGTTACTAGAAGTAATCCCTAATATATCACTATGGATGACTATAATGAAAAAAGATTGTAATATATTAATGTGATAGTTAACCACAGTAATTTAGGCCAATATTATTTATATATTTATTTGAGGTCGGACACAAAGTTTATTTAGTTTTATTCCCCTTAAAAAATATTGACACCACTTTCACAAAAACTTCTAACGAACATAGCTTCAAAATGGCGACTGACGAATCTAAACCATATGATTGAACATAATGGCAAACAAGTTTTTTACAATGATGCAGACACGCAGTTGATGGAAATATTTTATTCAGTTAAATATTTCAAAATACGATAAAATAATCATAAAATCATTTATTTTATGTAAAAAAATTACAATTTCCTCTTTTTCAAGTAAATATGATGCCTGTATTAAACGGTATTGATGTGTGCACTATATTACACAAAATCAGTAACGTTTCAAAACGAAAAATAAGTACTTTAATTATGTTTAAAATATTGTTTCGAGTTGGATAAAAAGAAATTATATAAAAAAAATGAAATAGTATGAGAAAACTTAAGTTTATTTTATTTAAAATTGTAATATATAACAGGTAATTAAAGATCTTTACATTTATAACAAAACTGTGATCTTTTACAAGTGTTGAAAACCCGAAACCTAAACATATGATTTTCGAACTGTCATCCAAGTATAAACCTAGCGTGAACAGAATATAGGTTATGCAGAGACACATCTATAAACTTGGTATATGTTTTGAATGAGTTGTTCATCCTTTTATTGGCAATATTTTCAATAGCAGAACATTTGTTTGCATGAGAGAAAAAGAGAATTACATCTCCAATATACCTTATTCTGCTTTGCAATGTACAACAAAGTTCAGCTTCAGGTTCTCAAGTACGATTGATTGGCCAAGAGGTTTTTGTACCTGGAGAAGCTGCGCTCTACATCCACGGATGATTGAAGCACACCTGGAGAAGCTGCGCTCTACATCCACGGATGATTGGAGCACACCTGGAGTATGGATTGTCACCTGGCAATATGTCCTCGTCAATGTCTTCTAAAGAGTCAATTTTACTGTCAGAAAACATTAGGCTACACCCATTGTTTCATGTTTGCCATGCTAATAACTATATGAGAAAATTAATGTTCAAAGCTAATAGAAATAATGAATTTGTGCATTAAGAAATTACCTGTTGTGGGTTAAGATTTTTATGCAATGATTCAAATATGGAAAAAATGTGCAATAAGTCATGTTTTCAATATAAGGGTTTAATAAAATATGTTTATACACAAGTTACCATTACAATTAACTTAACAGAAAAAAGATGCACTTTCATCAACTTTTGTGCCCTGGTGATGAGGGTGTGAGCTGAGATATTTCTCAACTTTTTTTCCTTTGTTCTTGACAAGATACAGAATGTTCTTCATTGCTCAGCGTCTCAGACAGAAGCCATTTGCGGAATATCGAAAATGGCCTCTGCTTATTTAGCCCTGCGGAAGGGCGTTAGTTGAAGTCACAAAATTGGCCCCTTAATTTAAGCCGCCCCAGTAGGGGGGAATTGGTTGTACACCGGAAATGACAGTATGCCCTTGTTTTCTTCTCAGGGTTCTTGTTTTGTTGATTCTCGAGCCAAGGGTTGGATGGTATATGTTATATACCGGTATCTGAAAATACCTCTTATTTATGTATTATAGATTAGGGAAATAAAAAATGCTGTTAATCATATTTATATGTATGTCGCAAACATGTGGCATGCTTGAAAATTATGAGTCTTACATAGTGAAAACTATAATCACTCAGGTGTGGTCTACTCTAAGAACTAGATGCAAGTGAATTTAGAGTTAGAATGCCACATGCTTCCACCTCAAGGCATCTCTTCCTCGACTGGAATAATGCTATCTCCACTGTTTGTTCCATCAATGATACGGCTTGTAATTTGTCACACGATTCATAAAAAAAAACACAAGCCAGAAAACCGCACTAAAGTACATATGCCACCGTCTTGTTTTAATGGGTGTAGCAGATAAGACGAAAGAGTTTCCTGCCAGCCCACACTAAAAATTAGGTATTACAGTCTTTCAACACGAATATCATGGTAAACTCTAGTGTGATGTTGATTTAGAAAATAAAGGCTGTTAAAAATAGGAATATTACATTCTTAGTGTTTTTTTGACATGGCATTGCACATACGGTTGACACAATCTCTGGGCTTAGACCTTGGCGATATCCCTTGTGAGTTTTATTTTTTATTTTTAGCACTGCGTCTTACCTGTTCAGGTTATACACTTATACACATTTGTACTAATTACATGAGTTAGGGTTGAGAAAGGTTGAATTTAGAGTAAGTGTACTGAGTGAAAAACCATTTTGGTAAAACCAGCCTCAGTAAACTTCCATGATTCTAACCTTGCTCTCTTCATCAACAGTCCAGCCTATTGTGAGATTGATGCCTTAGACCAGAGGTCCCCAACCTTTTTGTACCTTAGAGCACATTCAAAACTAACGGTAGAACGGCGGCCACCAATTATTTTTTAAGGCAAATTTATATCCGAACATAATTTATAATGCAAATAACACACAAACAAAAAACATTAAAAAAAATTGTGAGTTTAAAATTTAAAATTATTTTTTAAAGGTCAATGTGATCCTTGACACTGCAGTTCATCAGCCAATACTTCATAATTCGGAGCATAGGATGATATTCCTGTCCGTAAACAATCATCAAGATGTTCTTCAGTAAGTCGAGATCTGTACTTTGATTTTATGATATTCATGGTAGGAAACAATGATTCACATAAGTATTTGGAACCAAAGAAAGATTTTATCTTGGATGCTGCACTTTTCAAGAAAGGAAACTTTTTTCTGTCAACCAAATTCCAAACGTTCTCATTTGTTATATAGGATTTCATTCTGAAGAACCAAAATCTCTAATTCTAGTTCTTCTGTCCTTACTTGAATAAGTCTTTCAATGGCTGCAGCTAATTCTGTTGTACTTACTTGGTTAGTAAAAGGATTGATAAAAAAAAGTGACCATTGGCTCGACGATTGTAAACTGTTCAAATCTCTTTTCAAACTGCTCTTGAAGCACTTGAAGGTGAATAACAAATGATAACGAGTTAAAGTCACTCTCACCTAACATTTTCTTCATAGTTGGGAAATGCACGAGAGATTTCATCTGCAGATGAGACATCCACAGAACCAGTTTAGCTTTAAATGAGTTCACAGAGCTCATCATTTGAGCTACATGTTTATCTTTTCCCTGTAGCTCTAAGTTCAAAGAATTCAATTTGTCCATGATGTCTGTGAGAAAACCCAGATCAACCAACCAGCAAAAGTCACTTAGTTGATCGTAATTCAGATTTTTGGTATTGAGAAATGTTTTTATCTCTTCAATCAAGCTTACAAATCTTGTAAGAACTTTACCTTTACTGAGCCAACGTACTTTTGTATGTAGTATAAGATCGGGCTGTTTAACTTCAGAATCTTCTAATAGGGCCTTGAAAAGTCGGTGCTGCAAAGGTGCTACTCTAATATAGTTGATTATTTTTATAACTATTTTCATAACATGTTCAAACGAAAGTACTTTGCCACACAAGGCTTCTTGATGAATAATACAATGGTACGACATAAAGTTCGGAAATGATTCATCTTTCTTGCACAGGGCAATAAATCCATTGGTATTACCCACCATCGCAGGTGCCCCGTCAGTGGTGATCGCAGATAGCTTGTGCAGAGGCATATCTATTGATTTGGTATATGTTTTGAATGTGTTGTAGATATCTGCACCTGTTGTTCGTCCTTTCATTGGCAATATTTTCAATAGCTCTTCTTTTGTAGTGAGATCATTAAATACCATTCTTACCATAACTGCCAACTGTGCTTGGCCAGCTATATCTGTTGACTCGTCAAATTGTAATGAGAACCATTCACATATTTCCAAGTCATTCTTTAGCTGAGTTTGCATGTCAGTTGAAATTGCATGTATTCTTCTTGTAATGGTGTTATCTGATAGCTGTAAGTCTTGGATCGCTGACATAATCTCACGCTTATTAGAAAACCCCTCAAACAAGCAATCAGCTCCAGTCAGAAAGGCCTCTTTTAACAACTCCCCATCCAGGAATGGTTTTTTCTTCTTTGCGAGCAAGTGAGACATTTTGAAAGAAGCAATAGTGGCATTTTTATGTTTTACCATGGGTCTTGTGAAAACCAACTGCTGGGCAGTTAGGTTTGATTTTAGTTGATTTAATTTATTTTTTCTTAATTCAGATTTAAGTGGATAGCTAGTTTCAAAAGAGGCGTGATTAGTCTGGAAGTGACGTTCAACATTATGTTTTTTTGGCACTGAAATACTACTTCCACACAACAAGCAAACACATTTATCTTTAAAATTGACAAAACAATACGATTCTTCCCAGTCAGTATTAAAATTATATGTTCGTTTTCTTTTACTTGATACACTCATTTTTGAATAAAAGTTGTAATATTTTTAAAAAATAAGTATGAAAAACCAATAATATAATGTATGAGTATTTAACTAGAATAGAGCATGAACTACGATGAAATTGTCATGATTGGTTTACACTGCAAAGTAGCTACTAACTCCCGCCAGGCCAGGCTCAAAGGTCAGCCTCACCGCTAAACACACGGCCGGTCAACTGGTCAACGGCCGTGTTAAGTTTCCAACTAAAGGGTGTAGCCAAGGGGGGAAGAGGAGGAGGGTTCAACCCCCCAAGTTGAAAAAAAAACTGCTTTATTTATGGTTTTAACAAGACCAAAATAACGACACAAGGAAATATTTAACTACTCAACACCATTTTGGGACTTAGGTACATTTTTAAAATATATATTTATTCTGTGTTTATTCAGGCATCAAAGCTGGGTAGACCCCTGTCAAGATATTTACAATGGAAAAAGGAAGTATTATCATGGTATTAGTGAGTGTGGGTAGAATGATGAAAGGGGGTAGGTCTTTGAGATTAGGAAAAAGCAAAACCATTCAGCTTGAAACCATTAGAATGATAGTTCCGAGTAAAAGTACACTTTGTAAATGAGCCAGCAAAGAAAGAATGAAAGGGAGGTATTGGAAAGAGGGAGGCTTTCAATCACTAACTTCTTGAGAACAGCATAACTGGAGATAAGCACAAACTTGATTTTTGTCGGAAAAGTGACAGATTAAAATTATTAGTCAAGAACTTTTCAGCTGTAGCCAAAAAGTGGCGGGCAGACGCTAAAGGCTCGGTGGGCGCCATGGCGCCCGCGGGCACAGGGTTGGGGATCCCTGCCTTAGACTAAAGGACACCAAACTCATATTATAGGAGATACCTTCAATATCTAAAATAGGTTTGCGAGCTACCCAGACTAAAATTTACCTTATAATAATATATTGGTTACTATTGTAACCTCTTCATTAGTTTTTTTAGTGTTCTAGAATGTGTGGTAGGATGAGTGTGTGTCAGAGTAATTTGTATATGTCTTTTACATAAAAATTGACTGTCCACTTAACTGACTTAGTTAAGCTGTTTGGCAGGAAAATCGCTGTCCATCTCCAAATGATTTGTTTGTTTTGTATAATTTAGCTTAATTTTACCTTTCTTGTCCACAGCTTCGTACAGTTAAAAAACACTTTTCTCTCATCTTCCATATACAGGGTGTGGAAAAGAAACTTACTTTTTTGAAAAATCCGCCAAACGGCAAGGGGTGAAGGTAGGGAGCTGGGAGGGGGTGCGTCCGAGAGGGTAGGTCCTCAATTTTTGTCCCCCCCCCGCAGCCAGTCCCAATCATGCTTTGGACGAGAGAGCATCGCGCGTTTGCAGTTGAGGCATACTTTAGTAATGGCCGCTCCATTGTCGCCACCCAACGTGCCTTTCGAGCACGCTTCAATATTCTTCCTCGCAGTCTAATCCCCGGCCGGAATTTGATTCTTTCGTGGGTTACCGCATTTCAAGAGACTGGCAGCGTCGTTAAACGCCGATTAGGAGCTGTAAGAACGACCAGGACTCCGCAAAACGTTGAGAGAGTGAGACAGTCATTTTTGCAGTCCTCCCGCCGTTCTGCTCGCAGACATGCGGCTGCTCTGAGACTTTCTGAATGAACTGTGAGACGAATCCTTTCACAACGAACTCATATTTCATCCGTACAAACTGGCTGTTGTGCAGGAGTAGACTGACCACGATTTAGTGGCCCGCCAAACTGCATGTGAAGCTCTCCTTGATGTGGTAACGTTCTTCAGCGACGAGGCTCACTTTCACCTTTCCGGCAGTGTCAACAAACAGAACATGCGCTACTGTAGTGCTGGAAATCCACGTCAACTTCACCAAACCCCTCTCCATTGTGAGCGTGTTACCGTTTGGTGCGCAATTTTGTCGGTTGGGATCATTGGTCCTTATTTTTTGAGGAAAACGAGCGTGCTGTCACGGTGAGTGAATCTCGTATACAGGGAGATGATCGAAGAATTTTTCCTTCCACATCTGGAAGAAATGGACGTCGGGGATGTGTGGTTTCAACAAGACGGAGCCATGACCCACACAGCACGGGCCTCGATGGAATTGTTGAGGGAACACTTCCCTGGCCGCCTCATCGCTCTCAGAGGCGATCTCCCTTGGCCGGCATGCTCTCCAGATTTGGCTCCATGCGACTTCTTCCTATGGGGTTATTTGAGGTCTATCGTTTACAACGATCGACCACGGACCTTAGCTCACCTAAAGACAAACATTCGGAGCGCCATCGCTGAAATACCAGTGGACATGCTTCAGAGAGTGGCGCGAAACTTCAGAAATCGACAATCAGTGCATAGACAATGGTGGCCGTCATTTGAAAGATGTAATTTTCAAAACGGCATGAAAAAAAATTTGGTGAGGTGATTTAAGCCAAATAAAAACTGGGTTTGAATCAATTTTATATACACACGCACACTACTATCTAATAATTCTTAGTTTTGACATTTAAATGATGAGACTTAAGTTGAAAATATTCCACTATGGAGGACTCTCCTGCTTATACAGTAATATTTAAAATAATTTAAGAGTTTAATGGCTTAATATTTTTACTTACTTCAATATCACTGGCAAAAGTTGTTTGGATAGCGATTTCAAATGTTAGAATAAATCATTTTAGAGCAAAAATTTGTTTAGGGCGTCACTCTCGCAATATATAGACTGCTGAAAATGAAATTATGGTTCAATTTTGGCCGGGTGTACTAAGGGTGATTTTCCCTAAATGATTTCTCACTTTCCATGAAAATGTGTGTACACTTTTATTGACGAGGTTAAGCTGTTCATAGCTTTATAATTTTTAGCTTTAAATGATTCAATTTCTAACAAAGATGACAATCGGCTTGGTTTGAAACTCAGATCCTCAGAAAGGTCTAAATTTATGTTTCAAACTTTTTTATTTTTAAAAACTAAGATTTTCACCAATATTAATAATAGTTCCACGGTTAAAAAAAAATCACAAAGGTACATATCCTCCTTTATTATAGTTTATTTGGGGCAGACAAATCAGATTTATATGCTTCAGTTTGTTGATGTTACAAGTCGTCTTTATTGCACCAATCCCATACAGTTGATTTTATTAATTTAAACTTGAATTTTCAGGACAAATGTAATGTTTCCATTGCAACTTTACACGCAGTTTTTTTTTCTAAATGCTAGATCTAAAAATACATTAGTTTCAAATATTAATTTTTTTTTCATTAACTGTATATATGCTGGTATATTTTATATTTCTTCCTTTTTTTTTTTAAAGACATAGGTGGAAGACCTCCAAATATTCTAATCTAATGCAATAAAACCAGGGGTATATCCAGCATTTTTAAGTATGTTAGGGGGTGGCTGAAGTTTTTAATAGATTAGTTTTTTTTAAATATGGGGTTAGAAATAAATTAGCCTATCTGCAAATAGAAAGCAGATAAAAGCCTGCAGATGTTTGTAGATCTTAATTTACTCTCTAATGGACATTATTTTGTTTGCTATGCTTACAATTTCATTTTAAACCCATATGGTCTATCTTTACAAAATGAGATCATTGCTTAGATACTTTTTTTTAAAAGTTATGAATTATTGCCTAATGGCTTGGGAATGTATAATACAGTGTGGAGACAGTGTTTCTACACTGTCTTATCACTTTTTAATGTTATGATTGGACAGAATGTATATAAGCATAATAATTATATTGCCATATATTTACAATAACAATATTTTTCATCTTTCAAATCATTTCCCAAGAACATTAGTAGGTATTTTGGGGCTGGACACACCCCTGAATAAAACTAACCCTACCAAACAGTGCTTACTCGTAACAATCTTTCGTATTTATTAAGTGAAATTCATGTCATGGATAAATTACTGTTGCACATAACTATATCTAAGTACTATTCAGTAAACTAACATTCTAACAAGCATTATATAACACATTCAACTTGAACTTTTTCAATAAAAGTTTACACAACAACGTACCGAGAAAATGAGCTCAAATGTTCCACAAAATATTATTGCCTTTTGAAACTATTTGTACACAATATATTTCAATATATATATATTTTTAATTTGAATAATTATTAGTTTAAATCTATTTTTTTAAACATTTTAAAAAGAACTACAAATACATTTATTACAAAATACAAATTAATTTGGACACACAAATGTTGAGTGTAAAAAAATGGTAAAGGGGCCCAATCTGCAAAGACTAAACTGACAACCATATTTATAATGTTGACATTTTTTGTATCATGATTGAAATAGCATACTTTGTGTGCTTGGGCCTCTTTAATTTAAATAGGGTTTACATTGAGACATGAAATATTGTTACATAAGAAACCAATGGTACAACGATCAGAACATAATCTCGACTAGGCGAGATACTGGAGTTCGTATGTCCTGGATATATCTTAGACAAACGGTAAAAATTTATTTTGTATTCTATAGGGGAGCGTGAAGTCCAATTTTTCAATATAAACCAAAGTTGAATCAAATATATGAAATATTCCTTAAGCCAAAACAGAGCATGAATATTTTATTAAGATGATTTATGTTGAATTCTTTTGATTAAACTGTGACTATTTATACATTTTAGACACTTAACAAAGTTTACACAATCTTTGAAATCTAACCTATTTTAACTAAGCTGAAAAATCAAATTATTTGAACATATTTTTCATTTACTGACATTTTTTTTCAAGTGTACATAACAGTACAAAATGAAAGATATTGAACATAAAAATGTATTTAGGTGTCAATTTTTTTATTGGAAAAATGAAGTCAAAGTGAGCCATTTTTTTAAGTGAAGTTGAAGTTCTTGACACTTCTCGCACCCCTAGTATTATGTAACGTTTTGCATTGCAGTTAAATTGATTTACAAGTTTCAAATAATTGTTTTCACTACAGATAATACTTATTTGTTCCGATCCCTCAATTCGTATACATCTTTAAGGCTGTGTTACCCACATTAGACGGATAAAAGTTTCTAATTTTTTTCTAGACAAATTTTTGAAATAGTGGTCAAAAAAAAAATTGCAATAAAAATATTAAATATGTATTGTTTTAGAAGTTCAATTGTACATATGCAACTTATAACACTTTGTTTTGAAAATAATATAAATAATGGTACAAAAAAAGAGGATAAACAGATGGACAGCTACATTGGTAGAACGAGTAGACTAAGGGAAACTATGACTCAAATACCTGTCAGGTTTTTTTAACCTAAATTATTCAAATTAACAACCCAGGGCACCTATTATATTACTATGCATATGTATACAAACATACATACCCATAAAAAAAAGACAACTATTTTAGATTGGCCAAAAGAGGTCACATGTTGATTAAATATTTCATTCAGGAAACCAAGATTATACTAAAAGTATTATATGGGGGTCGGGGGAGAAAGACATGGCAAGTGAATTTTTTTTAAACCTATCTATTGAAATGTATAAAATCGCTGCTTTCACCTCAACCTCACAAACAATTGCTATGATCACAATACACCAGTAATCAATAATTATACTAATTACAAATTTGACGTTTTAAAACAATATTTTATTGTTTTAAATTAAACACAATTTTTTAGGACTTATTGTAAACCTTTTCATTAAGAGTTATTTGCCTGAATCTAATCATATAATAAAAAAATATTCTCCATAAATAAAACCCAATCCATGATTATTAGACCAGTGTTCTGGCTGTGGCAATGAGGATATGATTAAGTTGGTATGAGCAGCAGCCGTATTGTCCTCATTTCTTACTTACAAATATTTTGAATACACCTGACAAATTCAAAAGCTTCCATGCAAAGTTAAGAATTCCGGTTTACCTAAATCAATAATGGTTTGAATTATATGTATCCAAATGTTAAAAAAGCGGGCATAGAAAAATCACTTTAAATTTTAATCTTGGAATATGTGAAGTTACTTAAGCAAAAATTAGTCTTTATGTTTCTAACTATGATTAATTGTGCAATTGTTGCATAGGGTGTGTAATCCATTTTCTGTTACCGTGGCACATACCCAAATCAAAACAATGTATCGCAAAAAATGTAGGCTTATTAAGTGTATCGTGAACTTAAAAAGTTGTGAAACACTGTATTAGACCATAATTACGTGAATGGCTTGTTAAAAGGTTAGACACAACATACAGTTTTCTGCATGGTCTTCCAAACTGGTTTAAGATATATGCTCTAATTTTGCACCAAGAATCCCATTTGTGAGTGAACTATTGAAAATTCTACCTTATCAGCTTTCTGACTATGGCTAAACTAAATAACTAACACTTAAAGTTTCCTTTCGGTTAAAAAAAATGATACCTATCACTGAAATTGCTATTTGTTTACAGAGAATGCGTAGACAACTCTTAAACTTCATACAACTCTAAATTTAAATTATTGGCACATTATCTCCACTGTGAAACAAATTATGTTCTGCTGCTAAAATATATTTCCTCAAAATGTTTGTTCAAGTAGAGATTATTATTATTATTATTATTGTGTGTGGATGATTCATTTTCAAATTCTTCAAGATTAAATAAGCTGAAAGAATATTTAAAAAAATATTTAAATGAGAGTATTTTATTTTTCAATGCCCCCCCCGTTCATAAAAAGTAAAAACTGCAATCTCTGTTCTTAACGACACATTAAAGAGAATGCTATTTCGTCAAATCAAATTTTAGAGTTCCTCTACAATATTGTACCAATATAATCATACCTTATCATGATTTTTTAAAAGGTTAAACATTTTCAGTCACAAAACTGTTTCGTTGGTGACTCAAGTAGTTTGAATTCTTCAGGCAAGTTCTTTTTTCTTACCCCACTTGATAGTGGCATTACATAGGATGCTGGATCTGTCCAATCATTTACAAGGTTGCATCATGCAAACAATATCTCAACACACCCTTGGTGTGGTAGTTAGCTTTCTCCAGCAGAGTGCAAACTTATCGCAAGTTTATTTAGCATACATCTTTATTAGTTTCTGGTGACTCATGAGAATCTTAACAAGATTATTAAACCCTCCAAATTAAAGCAATCAACAAGCACTTAGCTTTTAAAGTAGCAATGGCATTCAAATTCCCAAACTATTATTTTCTCGGGTATTTTTTTTAAAATTTGCAGTTTTAGACTACAAAGAAGATAAATTAGGGTACAATTTTTTCCAACCTTCAGAAATCTTTTGACTTTTCTAACAGGTAATCAATGCTTTTTCAAAACAGAATGTGATACAATTTATTGAAACATTCTTTTAGAGATACCCTGTGATTATAAAATAATTAATACTATTTGATGATACAACTAACACATTAAAATTAAATAGCTGTGACAAAACAACTTAAGTCCAAATTTGTTATAAATTTATTAGGAACAATATGATAACTAACCAATGTTATATTTTCCTTTAATAGTTGAATATTCAATAATGTTCTTATTATCATCAAACCATAATAATGATATAACTTAACTTTGTTTTGGAAACAATGAGTATTATTTTTAAATAAACTAATCCTATCATGTGAATGTCTATAAGAGCTAATTATTAGATTCTTTTTTTTTTTACTAATAGCCTTGTGGTTCAATTATCGGGATCAATAAAGTTTCAAAAGTTCAAATATAACCTAACATGCAACACATTCAAAGTAGTTAAAATAAAAGTGCTGTGGATGGAAGATGAAACAACCTGAGATAAGAAATAATATTAGTAAAATAAAGAATCTGTACATGTTATCAAACACAGGACAGCAATTTTAAAATTAGTAGACCCTGTTCAAGAACATGTGGACCTCAAAGCCGATTTTTAAGATTTGGATTTTTTTTAAATTAACTAAAAACTTGGATCGAAATAGATAAAATGAAGATTCTTTTACTGTCTGTTTGAAGCAAATAAAAGCATTATCAATGGTAACTGCGCAATGGATTGGTACTTCTGCTAGCATAAAAGAACAGTGACACCAATAAATCTAAACAGAAAAAGAATTTTAAAAGAAAATCTTGACTAATGCACTATGTTCAAAATTATAGTTTTATAATAAATATATACATCATATGCAAAATTAAATTAAAAAGACAAAACAATAAGAACAGTACACTTATAAGAAAAAATTAAAATCAACAGTGTAACAAAAATTCATACAAAACGAATTTTCGAGGCACATCGGATCCCTTTTCACAAAGAAATAAAGAATAATTAAGTTTTATTATTAGCTCCAGAGTTATATCACTGTATTATTTGCAGCCGACGTGATCCAACACCATTATTTGGTAATTGTTCAACTGCCTTGGGGGGAAAAAGTAGTCCACAGTGCCTCAAAAATTTGTTTTATAATGTAAGATTAGGGAACCAACTTTTCTCCTTTAAGGTTGGCTGCACGAACAAAATGAATGTCAATTATTTTCTTCCTTTATCTTCAACTTAAAAGCTTAGCCGCAAATCGACATATTTTAAAAAAGAAACTTTAATGCACATTGTGAATACAATTATTATGTATTAATCTAATCAGCTTATAATGACTTTAGTGGTCAGCTGAAGATTCAAAGTTCCAAGGTTCAATCCCCGACACAGATTTTTCTGTGAAACAGTGGGTTTGGAACGAAGTCAAACTCAGCCTTTTAAGGATAAATGAGGAGTTACTTGAAAAAATAAGTAGTAGCTTTGGTCTAAAAAACTGAGATTAATGGCTGAAGGAGTAGTTGTGCTGACCACGTGACACCCTTTATCTGTAAATGTTGGCACTGTCATCACTAACGGCGGCAGATGCTCAGTCAGTATAGCTCGATTGTGGGCTCACATAATGGATGATTAGCTTATTTTAGCTTTAGCTTTTAAATTTACAATTTTTTAAGAAAGTGATATTACTCTCAATATCACTGGTGCATCTTCCATCAGCAGATATCAAAGCATTAGTATTTTTATCAACATGAAACACCATCATACAATATAAATAGAATTTATCAGCACAATACAAAGTTTATTCTAAAAAGCTATGCTAATAATACTACATAATAAATGCAATAATAATAATCAGTAACTTAACTGCCAAAACATGTGGCTAAAAGCAACAAAACTTTTTATAATCCCCCCCTTTTTTTAACTAGTCAATCAACTGCAATACATTTTAATTTTTAACTTACTTATAACACCATTAAAAACTTGTTAAAAACTAGTGATGGTCCCATACTATATTTCATAATGGTTTATAAGCCAGTAATTCAATTATATTTATACTGTCAGATTGATTTGATTTTTCAAAATCTGTGGTTAGGATGTAAGAGCATAAACAATAACTCTTTGCCACTATGCCAACTATAATTTTTCCTGACAACTAAGTTTGGTTACATTTTAAACGAGAAAATATAAACTTACAAAGTAACCAGATACATTTTTATGGCCTATAACATATTTAGCATCAAAAAGTCTTACACATTGAAGTGTTATCATGAACGATACTTCCATGAAATAATGTGATTGCTTATTAGATTTTGTAGCTGTGTCTAGTGTACCGCAATTGTGGGTATTTTTTTAATGTATAGGCCACTTTACAAACAGTGAATATCAGAAATAAATCAATATCAGACCATCTCTATTTATTTTTTTCTTTAATGAATTAAACTTTTCACACTTCTTCATCAAACACAACATGACCAACGAGAGACTTATCACTAAAACTAATATGCCACACACTTTTGACAATCTAATAATAATAATAATAATCAATACAATATCAAAAATCCTCACAACATTAACATGTCTCATATTTATTAATTACTATAACTACCATGTATTAAATTATTATCATTATCGATGACAAGTTGGCAAGATTTTCAAAAAGAATACTTATTGCTCAATGCTAGTCGATAACATATAAAAACAACACTAAACAATACAGTGTGAGCATTTAAAACGGTCACAAACAAATATAATAAAACAATATCAGCCCAAAAAACAAGCAGGTAAGCACAGAGCTCGTAAAAGTGATTAAAATGTCAATAAAACCCTGGCAATTAATATGTGGGAAAATAGGGCAAGATAAATGCTTAAAACAATTTTAAATATTTGGGCAAAAAAACTGTTCATCATTAGACATAAAGTGGTTAGTCAAAAATAGTGGCTAAAACTAGTTTCTCTAGAAATTATTGGTCACACTACTTATATATATAATGCCAGTAATGACAATTGACAGTCACATTTCTTGTAGTCTGTACATTGAGTGGATTTTTTCATTGCAAATATGGGCCTGTGAAATACTACATTCCAAACATGTTCACTGTTATACAAGATTCGGTTATTAAAGATGGTTGAATATGGTATATTAACTTAATAAAAAGCAATAATTTCCAATTTACCAAAATTTTCTATCAAAAAAGGACATTAAACTATATTGATGAAATTAATAAACACCAATTAAAACCTCCTTTGAGAGATAAATCGTTATAACTTACTTGGCCTAATTTAAAAAAATACTTTAATCAATTATAAATTATGCTTACTATGAAATAGGTAAGTTACTTTTTTTTTAATTCATCTAGATCTAGATTTATAGTCATATCCCTGTACAGAAAGTGTTAAAAAATACTTTTAGTGAAATATCAAATGCAGAGATATCTTGTGGAAGACTAAGAAATGATCATGACCTTTCATAATTTCTACATAAATTAAAGATGCACGAGTAATTGAAAATGTAAGTTTGAGCCGAGTTTTAGTAACCACTCAAAACTCAATGATTTTTACAAAACTCAAAAAAATTGAGTACTCAGAATTTTCAATTTTCTTAAAATTCATAGTTTAATTAATATGATTCAATTTTAAGATAATAGTTCATAGCAAAGAGGGTCTCTCAATATTCCCTTTTGTCTAATAGTACAATTATATTTAATATAATTAAAAAATCTGAATTTGTGTGCTTATATTTTTTGTTTTGATTAAACAATTTCATTTTAAGAAATCTATATATTTATGATTTATCAATGGATCTATTACAAAAAAAAAAAAATTCGAAATATTTCTAGTACGAATGTTGCGTTTATACCTATTAATTCATTAATCTCGACTCGAAGTGAAAAATGAATACTAGCAAACCACTAAAATAAATTTACATTAATTTGAGATAGCATCTTATCACACAAACTTGAGTATCAGAATTGAAAATAAAAAATTGGAATCTTTAAAATCTCTAAAATATATATATATCAAAATAACTAAATAAAACACTAATTACACAACTTTATTTAAAGCTAGTACTATTTCTTAAGGAAAAAGGAAAAGGCAATTATTTACTCAGTCTTTCATTAAATCTCCATAAGTAACTAAGATCTTGGTAAACTGCCTTTAATTACAAACTTTGGCGATAAATACAGTTTGTGTAAAAAAAAGAAGTAAAATTTCTTTCAAATATACAATATACTATTTTACTTTTTAAGAACTGTATATATATCTTAGATATATAGAATAATAAAATATAGATATAAAAAGTTGTAGCTATTCAACATAAAAATTTGCCTGCTTGTGCTTTTGGTCAATTAAAGTGGAATGTTACTCAAGTGTAGAATGACAACTGATGTATAAAATATTTTACAGGCACAAACAACCTCATCCAAGTTATAAATAAAGACATTTAAAGAGAGAGAGAAAATGTTGTTACTTGTAAATACTCTGCTGTTCAGTATACTATATAAGTAAAATATTTTAAGAATGGAATATTTTCTTTGCTAGAAAAGCTTAAGAGCTCATCTAGAGCGATAAACCAGGAATCCTAATACAAAATTACACTTGAACCAAAAAACTGCTAAGAACGTTTTTTTTTACATTCTTTATTTGACCGTAGTGAAATTAGAACTAATTTCTTAATATGTTGTTATTAAAATGATTATAACTACACTATGATGTGATGCCTGGTTAAAGGTGTATCATTTACCTAAATCGTATGTTACCCGTTGGGTAATATGGGCTCCTAAATTGTTAATAATTTCAACATTTAACAAACTTAACTGTGTATGAATAGTCTAATGAACTATAATGACTTTAGTTAAGTATTCAATGTATTTAATAAAATAAATAAGTGCCTAGCAAGCCAGTAGTGGAAAATATATAAATTGAATAAAAAAAAACTGACCCAGGTCACAGGTTGGACACAGTAATGGATGTAATAAATTAAACGTTGTAGATCATAAACTTATGGTAGTTAATCTGGTTAATTTGGTTGGATCATAATAGATTGTAAAGTAAACATTATAGAACATAAAGATATGGTAGTTAATCTGGTTAATTTGGTTAGATCATAATAGATATAAATTCGACAAGATTACACGCTTTAGTTGTTATCTTACAAATTTTTCAAGTGTAGCTACCATTTCATAGTGCTTTATTTAAATTTATGTTAATATGATGTGAAAATTGTAGGATGCCACCTGAGAAAAATAAAATATATATTTTAAATTAGTAGGTACTTTGTGAAAATCATAATCAATTATACCTGCCCAAATCATATGAATTTGCAAATATTTTAACACATTAATTTAAAGGAATGGATTAATTAAAACAAATAAAGATTGTAAAGATATAATTCTTTATAAGAAAAACCTATTTTTGCTTTATAAGGTAGCTATTATTTTTTAAATAATGTACAGGGAGGGTGGATAGAAAAATATAAAAGGAATGAACATGATATGGATTTAACAATGAAAATAAAATGGCTGCCTCTTTTGATTGTAAAACCTTATTATATTTGTTCCTTTTATATGTTTATATCCACCCTTCCTGTATCTTATTCCAATAATAAGACATAATTCTGAATCAAATATAACCACAATATAAAACACATGCTTCTTACCTCCAAAATTTGGTTGCTTATCTACCTATGGCTAGTGAGAGCTTGTGTTTAAATGTGTTCATTTTGTGTGTATTTGTGTTTTCTTAATAACCTTTATTCCAGCAGTGAAGGAGAAATGTGATGATTAACCCTTACTTTTAATCACAATACAAAATACTTTGACCCATTGAGATCCATTCCTAAAGTGGCAAGGATATTGAAAAAAATAATAAAAAAAATCAGACACAGCCAGATTGGAATCATATCTAGCCCGTACAATCAAATGTTATCAAAATAAAACTGCCTCAGAGCAACATGGTCACAGTCAAAAATGAAAATTGACACTGAAAGAGTTAGATTATATATGCCATAAGGCAAGGTGTAACAACATTTCAAACGTTAAACAAACATTAAAGTTTGTCAGAGTTGCAAAATATAAATGATAATGTTTATCGATTATATCAATATAAAGACTATATAGTAAAAAAGTGTTAAAATAAAAAGCATCCAAAAACTAATAAAATGTAAACAAAAAGCAACAAGGAAAATTCTAATCACAAGTGTTGTGAATTACTATTTAGCAGTATCATGTACATAAAACATGCAGAATCAAAACATTTATTCTAAAACTATGCCTTTGTAATTGTTTTAATAGGAAAATAATAATTCATGGTAAGATGTTTAAAAATGAGGTGGCTCAATAGCTAAATAATTTTATAATAATGGAAATTTATAAAAATAAAGAAAAAGGAAAAATATGGGAAGAATCCAATGCACAAAGCTGATCTTGCTTTCTTCTGTCTTCTATAGTAGATGTAGTCACACACACATTTAAACACAAATAGATTAATATTTCAGCATTGTTGTGTGTTTGATAAAGGCAACCATGCCGAAATACTACTTTGTGTTAAATTGTGTGTCTGATCACTTCTACTATAGAAGATAGAAGAAAGGATGAAGATATCTCCTTTGTACAATGGATTCTTCCCACATTTTTCCTCTTTACCTAGATGGGCTTTCTTCATTAAATTAACTCCTATTAGTTTATTTTTCCTTTTTCTTTATTTTTATCAGTTTCCATTATCATAACATTCCTGGTAAGAGTGATGAAAGTCATCATAATTTCACCAAGATGTGAGTTGAATCTTAATTTTATCAACCCGGATCCTACATTTTCCTTTAATATTTTGAATCTAAATTCAATTTTTTTAAAGTATAGTTTTTATGATGATAAATTTTTTTTTGAAAGATAACATGAATGCAGGGATTATTATTTAGTCACTTAGAATTTTCGACCGTCCTTGTCCAATCATTAAAGCCAATGAATGACAAACAATAATATTGAAAAATAATCATTTATGTACGTTTGCAGTTCTGCCAAGCTTTTAAGTACACAATAGTAAAATAAAAAATAACTATTAAGTTAGACTTTGGAAGTAATCAGGTGCATTGTAAAGAAGAGCAAAAAAGAGACTTAATCATGATAAACATGTCAACCAAATAAAATTAAAGTCTTGTATCTAACTTTATAAAGTAAGTTTTTAATTCAAATTTGTTTGGTCTGTTAGTTCTAAATCTTTATTTGCTCAACTTTACTTGTGTACTATGCACATGATGCTTGTGAATTAAATACTTGACTATCATAAAACTGTGAACACAAAATTTGAGAATTCTGACAGAGAAAGAACAAATTTACCCAAGACCTTGCGGCTTTAGCAAAGAAAAACTGTATGAGCCACAGAAATGATGAATAAAAACTGATTAAATGTATTATACAAAAATTATATTCTATATATTTGTTGAGCTTAGCTTTCCAGATTTTGTGTCCATGTGACAGTACTGTGGTGGGGACTACAGGTTGAGCGAGCAGATGCTACAGGGGTTGCCACATTGGTGAGGGTGGTCCGATGGCGCGGGCTGGTCCTTGCGGTGCTCCAGAAGCAGCCGATGGTGCAACATCTCACCCATGTACACATTGTTGAGGGCCAGCCAAGGGGCAGGTGGCCATACAGGCACCACCCCCTCCCCTCCGCCCGCTCCTGAGGTGGAGGGGACAGGACTGGCAGGCGGCGGTTGCTGCTGTTGGGCATGCGCTGCCCGGCCTGCCCCTCTCCCTCTACCTCCTGCAGCCCCCCCCTCTACTCACATCACCTGCACACAACAAGGGTTACCTCATTTTACATTTATATTAACATTAATTTTAGTTATAATAAGAAATCTAGAGATGGAACCTTTGAATCCCTTAGGCTATTTTAAATTCAAGGTTTCAAGAAAATGAATAAAATGCTAACACAAAGAAAGAGGTTGAGACGCTGTGCGGATGCATAGCTTGTTCCCTAATTTATATAAAATTATTGGCAGACTAATATGTGTATGTGTTAATTCTGTAGTTTAACAGTCACCATAGTTTCAAACATTTAAAATATGAGAGCATCTTTGATTGAGACCAAACTGAATGTAGTTATGTACTAAAACCTAGTGTGGCAAATCACACCAACATTTATAATATTCATAAATAAAAAGTTTAGTAAGTTTTCTTCAAGTAAAATGAATTCTATCAACATAATACTATGTTACGCACAATTTCACTTACATAAGTAGATAATAGTTCAACTGCAACATCAACGAGATGAAATGTTACAACAGCCACATACTGTGTAGCATAACAGTTGCCGCAACAGCTTTGGGGCGAATTTAAGGTGGCACTTGTGTATCAGTAGGTTTGTATACCTGTAATATTTGACTGGCTTCAAACGCTGTACCCGGAAGGAGGATGACAGGGGAAGAAACGTGGCCAGACTCCACACACACCATGTTAGGAAACTCATCATCTCCAAAATCTGCTATCTCCTTGGCTTTCTCTATCCAAGGGTTCCACACCACTGAAACATTCAGGGAATTGTTATTTCCAAACATCACCAACTTCTTTGTACTGTATATGGTGCAAAACAATTGAAATATTGAACTGTCATTCAAATAATTTTGTTCTCACTAAAGACATTAACATCCAATTAGGTGGCATGCTGTAGCGAGATATTGTAGGTGAATTTGGGATAAGTTCTTCCAGAATGTTGTTGAGCACATCTCTCAAATGTGTCCCAATCATGAAAATATTGTCAATGTACCGAAACCATACTAGTGGTTTGATGAGTCTGGAAGGTAAGAAACATTCTTCCAATTGTCCCATGAAGAGAATGGCATAGAAGGAGGGCTTACGAGTGTCCATAGTAGTCCAAAGATATAATAATCAATAAAATATAAAATAAAAAAACTCATGATTGGTTATATCCTCACCTGTGTCAGGAAAGTTGTATTTCTGTACCCTCATCTTCCGGCCAGACACCACATTAGTTATGATGTGCTCCTGAGGTGTGTTCTGGTATATGCGGTCAGTCCACTCACCAATCGTCACTACGTCTCGACCTTCTTGGAATATGGCGCCATCACGAGTCTGTCAAAATAAGGTCAGCGTTTGCTCGTAATATTGGTAAATTAAATATTTTAAAGTTGTGAACAAAAATTAATGTCAAATTTTTTTTTAAAGGAAAAATAAGATATGCATACCATCTTGCGAAGAGTGAAACATATTTTTATTGGTCTATTTAATGCATAAAGGCTTACTTTCAAAATACAAAAATTGCAAAGGACTTATGGTCCTAATGGCTTTCTCAAAACGCAATTCCTTTTTGAGATTTGGGTCAAATCTTATATTGCTCGAACCCAAATATGAGTTGTTTTTTTTCAAATCTTGAATCCATATTTAAATCCTCAAATCTAAATGGTCAATTTTAAAAATATGATTTTTTTAAACTTAGTGTCTTACTACCCATTCAGAAAAAACGCTTTTAAAATTGAATTAAAAAAAGTAGTTTTTTAGTCTTGGTGCCACTGAAAAATTCTATTTTGATTGGGATGTCTATATTATAATTAAAAGAAAAGATAACACTTTTTCAGTAAATTAACTATATTAAGATATTTAAATTTAATACACGATTATTAATAAGCTGTTGTCCTATTTTTATGATTTTGTTAATTTCCACTACACAAATCTATAAATGCCATTTACAGATTGCTCAAAATTGTTATATCAAATCAAGGCTTTCATAATTATATTAGAGACATTTTTTTGAGAGTTTTACGAATATCAAATCTCTCCAATAACATAGGATTTGAGCATTCCGTCTCTGATAATATATATATATAGTTATATATTTAAGAGATGGGCCGAATCCACTATTTCTTGAATCTGAATCTACATTTTATTTTCGAATCTCGAATCCGAATCCTAGCAAATCGTTATAAATTTTAATGATTTACAAATATACCTAAATTACACAATAAAGGCCTAAACTGTGAATTAAGGTTTATTTCAATCATGCTTTCAATTTCAATCAACCCCCCCCCTCCCCTCACAAAATACAGGTTAAAATCCAGCCAAATTAAACAATCTAGACTCATATTATTGTTTAAAAATCAAATCAATCAAAATTTGAGTGTCTTTTTCTTATTTTTAAAAGTGTTGTTAGAATGGTTTAAGTTTCTAAAAAACATGTGAAATAAACAGATTAGGCCTAGATATCCTTTGATAAACTTTAATCATCATTAAAGGATATTTTATTGTATTAAGATAGCAAAAATACAAACAAATATTTTTAATAAAGACTAAAACAACATGCTTAACAACTAAACATACATTGGAAAGAGTGAACTCAATAATGCTTAAGTATGTTTTATTATTATTTTCTTTTATATCCATTATCTATTTTTGCGTAGAAAACAAATATATTGGATTCTTGCGATATATCGATTTTTGAGAATACATTCTATTTAAAACACGAACATATTTTAGACTACAATATGTTCATTCTCATTTTATAAGGCAGGACTACATTTGAATATTTCCACAATTATTTCAATAATATATTTAAAAATAAAAATTACATAGTTGTAGATAATTAAAACCAGTTGGGTAATAAGAATTAACAGTATCTTTATTTTAATCATCACTCGGGCGAGTAAACATAATATACGTGGCAACTGACTTTATATTGTGTGTAATGGTGGCTGACTTTGTATCATCCATAATGTGTTCTTATTTAGTTTAAAAAAAAGCAGTTATTTGTCTAATTTATTTCGAGTCTATTTGTAATTCTAGTTTTGATTTTCAGTTTTTGAAGAGTTTTGATATTTTTATTAAAATATTTAAAAGATTGTTCGTGAGGTGAAAGTTTTAGAAGTTAGCATGTGCCAAAACGGTCGAGTCCAAGTTTCCCATACGGTTGGGAGGGAAGGGTACTAGGCACATAAGATTTTCCACACCTAACAATTTTTTATTTTCTTAAAGGTTTAAATTAGGAGGGATAGCCAGCTACACTTACCTAGGTGATACTGGAGTAAAAATTGTTTAGATATAACACTAAAAAACACATAAACACATTTTTAAGGACAAGCTTTCAGTCTTCCTTATAATTGATTACATTTTCTAACATTTACACATTTTCCATGACATAAAAATCCCTAACTTTTCCAAGTTTTCCCTGTTAGTAGCCACCATGAATAAATATATTTTTATTTTTAAGGCAGATTGTGAGAAAGGGGTTTGGCCTCACATCTTGCACATGAACCTGCTGACAATTTGGAATCACCACTTGCCATCTCCTGCCACTCTAATCATTTGTCATCAGTATTCACCTTGTCTATGAAAGTACAGCCATGCAGGCCTGTGATCTGACAGCGGCGAACGTCAGGAACCTTGAAGTAGGTGTGAAGGAGGAGGTTAAAGCTGAAAGTCAAGTCCTTACTAGGGTTGTACACCCCAATATTGAAGTGAAGTTCCTTCTCCCTCAGGATCAACCGGTAAGTCAAGCGAAACCTGTCAAACATAGCACGCGAGGATTATGGCAATCACATCACAACCTACATTTAACAGTTTGTAACATTTTGAGTGGAAATTGCTTGATAAGAACACAGATGTGAAATGGAGACAATGTAAAGGATTTCTGATAAATATTCTAAAACTTGCAATAAACTAACAAAAACAACCTACCTTAAACTTGGGATGGCTAGTGTTCAACCCTGGCTGCACGTTTTTTTTTTTTAATTTTCCTTTAAGCAAATGTTCGTTAAATTATTTCAATAAGAACTTCGAGATAAAATATATATTAGCTAAAAATAAATTATGACCTGGATACTAATAAAACATAATATTTTTTCCTTTGAACTTTACAGTGTGATTTGTGTTCTACTCTCCATGTGGACTATCTGCAACTTATATTAATTAGTATAATATATCCAACGACATTGGTGAGTTGGGTTTATTGTCAACCGAACATGCCAAAGGCTGAAAAACCACTAGAGGAAAACATGTGCACTTGATTGGGATCGAGCAACAGACTCCTGGGATAGAGTCAACAATTCAAATACCATAATACAACATTACGCTGATGGTAATTTTTATTTAAAAAACAGTCAACATTTGACTTAAAAAAGTAACTACAAAATAAATTTAAAAAAAAACATTAAAAATATATTAACCACTAGGGATTTTGATAAATTTTTTACCTCTACTCACATTAATTAGGTCTCCAGCCAGGAGCCAAATAATACAATAAATAAAACAAATTCAAGTATTTCGACACATATATTTCAGCAATTTTTGTAAGAATTTTCCTTCCATCATCAGTTTAAATAATCATCAGCGAGAATCTTCAACAACCAACTATGACATGCTTAGTAAATCTCCACTTGAAGTCATTGACCAGAATTCAAACAAAAACCCAATGGATACCATCAGAGGTGATGAACCAGTGGATAAGACTACCCCATCAAAACACAAAGTAACAGTTCCTAGAAACTAGATAAAGAGATGAAGCAAATTCACTAAATTATTTCTCCATGTTAACTGAACTTACGCATAATTCCACATGGACCTCGTGAACTCACTGTCCATGATGGAAAAAATCGCCTCTACGTCCCCACTTGGTAGTCTTTCAGGAGCCTTCTCCAGGTTCCAGCGGATAATGCGGGCAAAGCCATGAGATGGGCCAAAACTCCACGGGCCAAACTGGGCTGTTACAGAAAAACATTATTTGTTTAAACATACAGTGTAGTTTGGGTATTGTATTAAATTTTGCATTATTATAGGTTTCACAATTCCAACATGTGAACAAAATGTTGTTCACAAATGAAGAGTTAAATAGTAAAAAGAAACAATAAGTATAATGATACAGAATAATGTCCCCTCAAAAGAAAGAGAAAAATGGTGAGCTGGACAAGGTTTTTTAAAATAAATACAATAAACAATATTTAAGTTTGAACAATCAAATTATATTTTAATTTTTATATTCCAAGTTTTGATATCAAACATAAATAGTCGAACATATTGAAATTAATCATTTCAACAATTAGTGCTAGAACAATATTTTTTTAAATTAACTTTCAATTCTCCATAATAACTTTTGTTTTAATACACAATTAAAACACTATTTTGGATTATTACTTTCTAACCTAAAACTAAACATGAAAATAGTTATTGATTTCTAAAAAAACACTTTGATGATTTTGTACCATGATACTTGTTTCAGTTTATGTACATTTTTACATTTACATATGTATTTAAATTGATAAATAATGTGGATTTCCCTTGTGCAAATTATTATATTATCATAGAAGATGCTGATTTTAATAAGAGATTTGAAACAACTTGGTGAAAAGTGAATGCAAGAGAATGTTAGCTTAAGCATGAAACTTACCTGTTCTAGCTGTACATTAACCTATAGTGCCATGATATAATAATACACTTTATTTTAAGTTTGAAATATTAAAAAACATCACAGCATAAGAGCTATGGAAACACAAACTTACAACTATCAGATTTATATTACAGACAGAAAAAGAAACAATAAAAACAATGAAAACTCTAAAACAGAATTTCCCAAACTTTTAAAAGTTGTGTAAACTGTAAACCCTCCCCCACCCCCCTTGTTTTTGAGGAGGCCTAACCAAAGTACCTCGAAGAGCTGGGAAATAAAAAGGAAACTAATGCTTCCTATCTTATAAAATATAAACCCTCTCTTGGTAATCCAAAGTTGTGACAGATGGAAAGAAAGACTTCTAAAAACATGTCAACAATATGTTTTATTCATTTATTAACCAAACAAGTTGTCGTAAAAACGCTTCATGATTAATCAAATTCAGTGGTATGTCACCTTACCCCACAGAAACTTTGAAGTACCCATAGAGGTAAGCTTCCCATAGTTTGGGAAACAATGCTCTACAATAATAAGATTTGTGTCTCTTTTGAGAAAGAAACAGTTTTTTCCCCATAGGAAAATTGTTATTAAATGAAAACGGGATACTACTATTGTTACCAAAATGGTGGGAAAAAATAATATTAGATTGTTTAATTAATCATGTAAATATAAACTACACAGTAATGAATAAATAATCCATAAAACAAAGTATTATTGGTGGTCCTTACTTTATAAATTTCCAGATGATCTTTTTAATTAATGAAATTAATCAAATATAACATTTTACAAAATGTTAAATTTTAGTGACTTTCAATCAATGTTAGTGGTCAAAAGTGGGCTTCCTATAAAAATCAGAGTTTACTAATAATTTCAGCTAAAATATTTAGACCAAAATTGTATATTAAAATAATTATCATTTTTATGGCAATAGTTCTTAGAAGTTAAAACTGATGAAACAGTTAGTTCCATGAAAAGGATGTTAAGAAACGTTCCTTAAAAGTCTGTTATAAAGTGACCTTGCAGTAATCACTTACGGAACACAAAGGGGATGCCGCCTCGAATCGGTTTCTTGCCATCAAATACTGCCTGCTTGCTGGAACGAAACGAGAGAAAAAAAAGAGGTGCTCATTTGATTCTGAAACTATACTTCTAAACACTTCAACATTGTAACACAAATATGACCTTAACTTAAATTTAGCTTAAGCATTTTAATTTTTTTATTTCAGAGGAAAATGTTTCAAGAGAGAGTATGAGAGAGAAGAGTGTCATGTTGGAAGCGATCGTGTTCAGAGCGGCCAAGCTAAAATCGCGTTGTTTGCGACCAGATTTTTTTTAACGTGCATGTTGGAAGCGACCACATTATGTTACGAGTCATTTTCCTTTTGTACCTAGCCTACTGCTTTAATTAATTTTGTTGAATATATTTAATCTCTGTCAATAATTAATTGTATTCTTATATACAATAAGTTGCTTACAATTCACAATGTTCATTACACATAAGTACACAATTCTAATCTTCTAATCTAATTTATTCACGTGACATTAAGATATATTTTTAAGTCTTTTTGATGTCCCGGAATATGTTATCAATTCTTTTATTCAGTTCTATGTTAGTCTTGCGCCGTTTTCTAGCGGCTTCACCTAATTTCTTAGATTTAAGTAGGTTAGGCTATGTTAGATTAGGTTGGTTAGGTTAGGTAAAGTTAGGTTAGTTAGGTTACGTTACGTTAGCTATAGTTTTAATTATTTTGTTTATATGTTATTTTGTAAACATACCTAGTTCATTTGCTTGGATGAATTTTAAGAAACATGTTTAATCCCTCTGATCATGATAAAAGTGTTTGTGGTAGTTTTCGACACCGCTCGCTTTGAGCACGATCGCTTCCAATAAGTAACCGAGATAAGATGTCTCAGTGACAGAATACATTATATTCAATCAAGTGAAAAATGACAACCTTTGTAGCCTCATCCAGATGAATGGCATAATAATATATCTGAAACGTTTAGCCAGACAAGGCATCAATCCCCGAGCATTCAACTTAGGGCCATTTTATATAGTGGAGATTCGGACGCGAGCCAATCTTCCATTAGAACAGAAATGCTTGCTTTTTATAATACTGTGTTTAGCGCCTCGTCTGACAGACGACAGGTCGGGTTATACGCAGATGTATTACTCACGCTAGTGTGTAAGGGAGAAGAAAGTTGAATTTAAAGGAAGTGTACCCGCATTTAAGTGGAAGAAGTGTTTCAAACCATTTAAGAACACCCCTTTACCCATAAATACACTCGACCGAGATTTAAATCCCGATGCCCCCGTTATCACCAGCCCTATCTATTGCGATAGTGACGATTTAGACCTGGTTTTCCGACACTTAGCTCAGTCGGTAATGTATCTGCCTAGTCCCGACTTCGATTCCCGGCATGGCCGAAAATTTCTCATGGATGAAAATATGGGTTTACCGTTTCATATTGATAAATTGACGGCCGGGGGGCTGGATGGTGTGGTGTGCCTGTTCTAGTATTAAGATAGATTATAAGGCAAATGAACCTACGAGAGACCTAACCAGCAGGTAGTGGAAAATAAATGACTTGAATAAAAAAAACTGACCCAGTCCACAGGATGTAAACAATAATGAATTTTAAAAAAACCTTCGGTGGTTGAATTGTCTAGAGGCTTAACTTAGATCATTTGAACAAAGAAGTCTGTAACCGCTCGTTAGTCAAAAAGTTACACAAAGTGATAGATGTCAGCTTTTGGCGTAGGGATACATTAGGGACTATTTCTAGTAACTTTTTGAGCTGTTATCCAAGTAAAATAAGGTCATGAACGTACTAATATAAGGCCCTTAAGATGGGATGGAAGGGGACGCGAGTAAAGGCCAGTGTTTTGGCAGTTTTCATGTCAACACTTTTTTTGGCCAAAATAAATAAAATATAGCTTCAGGACAAACATAGTTTAATTTTCTTCACATGGTGATATCAACAGTTGTTGAATATCTGTCATGAGCATAGCGGCATTAGAGGTGAAGCGTTTCAAATGGAGTGGTCACCCACCACGTGAGGAGAATAAACTCTTTGTTTGTACTGGAGCAATATTTTATTTATTTGGGCCAAAAAAAAATTTGCCATAAAAACTGCAAACACAATGGCCGTTTCTCACGCCCCCTTTCATCCCACCTTAAAAGCCCACCTTAAAGTGCGACAGAAGGGAGCGCAAGTATTATTACAGTTTTTATATAATATAATTTTTTTGCCCAAATAAATCAAATATTTCTCCAGTAGCAACATAGATTTTAGTTTTCTGCACATGTTAATATCAACAGATCTTGAATATCTGTCAAGGGTGTCCTGGAATTTTGTCAAAACTTTTTAAATAAAGAGAAAAGGTTTTGACAAAATTCCAGGACACTCTTCCCAACAAATAGTCAAGATCTGCTGATATTGACATGTGCAGAAAACTAAATTCTATGTTGCTACTGGAGAAATATTCGATTTCTTTAGGCCAAAAAAAATGTAATGCTATTAAAAATATAAAATTACTCGCGCTCCCTTCTGCCTCACCTTAAGCTAACACCCGTCTCACTTAGTTAATATACAGCAGCCTCGTGGCTTCTTTGGTGTTGACTGACAGCTGACTTCTGACAGTCAACATTTAGGTATATACCTAAATTTTGACCGTCAGAAGTGACAGCTGTCAAACACAGGTTTTTGCAGATCATATGGTTCAGCGTAGAGATACCTAATTTGGTCTGGTAACTTTTCAAAGCCGTCAGCTGTCAGTCAGCACCAAAGAAGCCATGGGGCTACTGTAGCTCGAACCAGGTGTCGAATCGTGAGAAGGTTTTATGTACTAATTAATACCTGTGAAACAGGTTCATCATATTTTTTTTAAAAAAAGTGAAAATATTTCTTTTAAAATGAGAAAAACTGTTGTGAAGTAAGGAGTGTAACAATAATAATAATACTTAGCAGCACGTCTTACTACCCGTTCAGTTTGTACGCTAAGTGTAAAAAAAAAACCACTACACTTTGATACGTTTTCTGATTCGAGAGTGATCTTGGTTAATCGATCGTTGAGTTGGACCATGAGTGAAAGTGTAGAAGACGTGAGTAAAGGGAAGTGTTTAGCAGGTTTTTTTTTGACAAAAATAAATAAATATTAATAAATATTTATTGTTTCAGAACAAACATATAAGTTTAATTTTCTTCACGTGGAGACAACATTTCTCGCATATCTGTCAAATGTGTCCTGGAATTTAATGACAACTTTTCCTCTTCATTTAAAAAGTTTCTAATTTAATACCACTATGCTCACGGCAGATACTCGAGAACGATAAAGGTTTTGCTATAAAACTTGCAAAAAAAAAAAAAA